>OZ005742.1:15716855-15818736 GCA_963930735.1 Dioctria linearis | reverse complement strand
AGCTTATTGTAACTCTCAGGCAGGTAAGAAGACTGCATCTTAATTTTAAAAGAGTTTTAATTCAATAATTAGGAAATTTATTTCAAAAACAAAATTACAATTTAATTTAAAGAATTATTCGTAGTTGATGGAATATGTTCAGCCTGTACGGGAGTATATTGTATTATCGCATTTCTTACTGAAGTCGGGTCCAATGAATAAGCTTTGTCTGAATAAATGCTCACAGGTGAAGATATTGTAGTGTACTGTGTAGATTCGTCGGAAATCGGTGTAGTATGGAAAGAACGGACGATAGGAACAAACTCCTGAACCGGAGTAAATCATTCAGATTGTTGCGGAATGCTTATAGTATTTTTTATATCCACTCTGCAAAGGAATTTCTGAGCTGGTTGTAACTTTCTAATGTGTTGGAGTAGACTATAAAAAAATGATTCATCCTCATCCCTTTCACTTTTTCGACTAGTTTTTATCTCTAAAAATTCCAATTTTAGCTTTTCAATTTCAACTAATTGAGCACTATTGTCTACATGTTTACTAATTGCAGTTTTTTGCTAGGGTTGTGTCTTTACTTCAAAACTGTCGAATTGTTCTTTCGTTTCTGAAAATAAATTCAACGTTTCATCATATTTTTCAAAGGTCTGTTCTTTTTCCAGGACTCCATTGAATTTTCTTCATCTGGTAGGTCCATTATAGCTTTCTTAGCCTTCAAATTGCCATAAGATTTCCGGCATTTTACTTGGTCCTTCAAAAAATGAATGATTTGAAGTATGGCCAACTGCTGTATGAATCGGATTCTGCTTCTGAGATATCCATATCACCTGATTTTCCGACAGGAAATTTTTTCAATTCAGTTCTGAATTCCTCTATTTTTTACAAGTCTTCCTCTGAAAAATAGGTGACATAATATAAAGCAACCATTTTCTATTCTCAGATTTTCTTTTAGGAAATCATGTAAATTTTAACTTATACACAAAGAACACTAGTAGCTCAACTCAAGTCTATTCCATAAACCTATGATTTTCAATAGTTGTTAACATAAAAGCCTCGGCCCACTTTAGCATGAACTTAAATGAAAATGAACGCTAAATTGTGACTACAACAATGAACAATCAAGCAATTTTTCGGTTAGTCTGAGATATGTAGCTTGAGCTAATAATACCCTAGTAGAAATTGCTCACAGTTTTACCTTGTCTCCTGACCGGAAGGGGCAGTTATTATGTAAACCAATATTAATTTAACTGAAAAGTATCAAGATGTTTGAAATTCATGAAAAACATATAGAAAATTAATTCCCTATGAGCTGAAACTGCTCTCTATATGCTAAACCATAAATAAATATTTATTCTTGTCATCACCGTGCCAATTGACATTTCTAGGAAAATTTGAATTGATTTTTGTGATTTATTTATTTAAGTTTTTAAATAATTTATGTTAAAAAAATTTTTGATTTGCTTTTCCCGAAAAGACTGTCGCTCATTTGCTGAACAAGACGTTATGCCAAGAGAAGCAAAGTATACATTTATAAATAAGTGAAAGAGATGCAATATCTCATGCACACTATTTGTGAAAAAGTAAATGAATTTTTTTCCCGGTTTTGATTCAAACTCGAATAAATTTCATCAGGATGTTCATCTGGTTGCTCATGAGGAGCTCACTGATGAGCTCATCATGATATGTATACCAAGGAACTAACTGAAATCATTACAAACGAAATTTTTTAAAGGTATCTCGAAACTGAAGCATTTTTCACTTCCTTAGGATTTTCATTCAGGATAGGTAGAACAACAGTTGGAGCCATTGTAAAGGAAACTTGCGAAATACTATGGGAGGAACTACAGCCAGTTCATATAGCTCACAAACAGAGTGTACTTTTAAAACCATTGTGGAAGATTTTTGGAAATTATGGACTTGCCGAATTGCGTTTGTGTTATCGATAGAAAGCATATGCGCATCAAGTGTAATTATAAAAAAATTTTCTCTTTAGTTCTTCAAGGAGTGACTGATGTGAATTGCAAGTTTATAGGAATTGAAGTTGGAGGTGATGGTAAGCAAAGTGACGGTGGAACGTTTGTTCATCTCAAATATTTCAGCTCTTAAGAAGCCATGACTCACTCCTCCTGACACCAATCTACCTTGGAACAAATATTGCAATGCCTCATGTGTTCCTGGGGATGAAGCATATCTTCTTTTGCATACGCTTAAAGAGATTTTAGCGCAAGTACAGAGTATTTTAATGCTCGACTCTCCTTGAGCTGGAAAATGCATAGAATGTGCATTTGGCATTATCAACAGGAAATGCGTATACTATGGAATCCAATTGAAACTCAACCTTCTCTGTCTGATATAATAATTAAAAGTATTTGCGTACTCCACAACGTTATCGTTCACCGCGAAGGAAAGAATAAAATATTAAGAGAAGCAGAAGAGCTTGCACGAATGAATAAAAAGAGCAACAAATCAAAAGTCTCCAATTAGTTAGCCTTAAAAACAGGCCGGCTAATTGGAGATGCTTTTCGAAATTTTGTACGTGTGTCGTAATAAATTGAACTAGCAATAAATAGTATTAAAACTTACTTGGTATTTTCATTTCCTTTGATACAATAACTTTTCAGCCAAAAATTCTGTTGTAGTAACTTTTATTTTTCTGATCCCACAGCGCAGGACAAGAGAAAACTTCAGTAATAAGTGGTTTCACGTGTATATCCATTTTAACACTACACAAAACTGCAAACTTAAAGAAAACAAGTAAAAAACTAAAATTGGTCTATAAGACCAATTCTTATGATACCCTAGATGAATGCCCGTATGAAATTTCGTATTGTCACCCTTCTCTGCAAGTTTTACTTTTGAAGTTGTTTTTCGCGTATATTTCTAGAACGGTTTGTCGGACAAAAAAAAAATATTATAACCAATTTTATAGGATTTCGTATTCTGAAGATATTTTAAGTACAATAAAAATGTCTTGAATGATCGTTTTCACAGTATACATAAATAACATAAATTTGTATATGGCAACACCAAGAAGGAGTTGCCGGATTTAGTCCAGTTTTAAAATTTTAATTGGTAGTATAATGAAAACACCATGTACCAAATTTCAGTTCTCTTTATGGATGCGTTCTCAGGCAGTGTCCAAATATACAGGGTGTCCCACGTAACGTGTTCCCTGGACATTTTTCTCGAAAATGTGCGGAGATATCGAAAATTCTAATTTGAATTGCAGTTATTCAATGTATCCAAAATGCATCCTCAGAAAGGACGAAAAGGACCAAACCGAAAATATAATTTTTTCGTGTGGCTTTTGTTTTTAAATGTTGACCATACCAAAAGATAGCCCGGCTTATGGTGGGTAGCTTCTGGTACTAGCACTTCGATGATATCTGTGTGCATTTTCCAGAAAAATGGCAAAGGAACACGCTGAATAGAGTACAATTTGAGGCCTTATATCTCGATAATAAAGGGTTAAACTGGAATTTTTAATATAACACTTCCGTATTAGTTTTATTCGCGGAATTCAAAAATGTAATCTAAATGTATCCTTAACGAGGGCAAAAAGGACATTTTTTAATTATATCCTTTTCCAAGTCCTTTTTAAAGGACTTTGGCTATGCCAGAGGATACCTTGACTAAGGATGCGTAACTTTTATTATTAGGACCTTTTCGATATCTCCGCACATTTTCGAGAAAAATGTCCAGGGAACACGTTATGTGGGACACCCTGTATAGTGGAAAACGAAAGTTTTTGTATGGCAACCCCACGAAGGAATTGCCCAATTTGTCTCATTTTCGGACATAAATTTACTTTTTTTTTAAAGTCTGTATACAAAATTTCAGCTCTCTAAGTATACGCGTTCTCGAGTTATCGTGCGCACAGACGAACGGTCGGACGGACGGACAGACGGACGGACATGCAAAACATCAAAATAACTTTTAATATTATGCGTCGGTGTCCAATTCATTTTGCTCTGCCATCATTATTTCGAGGTGTTACAAACTGAATGACAAACTTTGTATACTCTGTAGATTTCATCTAGGGTATAAAAACCATCTTTGTTCACGCGAGAAAACACTGCACGGCCAGCTTTCTCGTTTTGCGCTTTGAAATAAGCTTTGCTTTCAGTTCCGCTTTGCTAGAAGATTTAGTCCACTTACTAACAACAATAATTAAGAAGAAGCAAATTTCATTGTCAGTCTATGAAAAATCCTCATTACACATGAAATCAGCAGATTCCACCAGCAAAATGTAAAAGAAAATTGGCTTTGTATTTCTGTGCCATAATTCGAGTTCATATATTTCTTCTGGACATGGCTTTAGATCCTTGCGAGGAATATGGTTCCATACTGAAAGCCCATTCAAATATATGTAATTGAAGAAATGTTCCTTTACCCGCAGCCCAACTCTTATAGAAGTTTTGGTTTCATTCAATTTAGCCTTCATAGTCATCGTATATACTACGGCATAGGGAATCAGTGGAAATTGCTTTGTTGGTTTAATTCAATAAATATCACCCTGACATAGCAAGGCCTTCCTCAAATAATGAAATTCCAAAAGGAAAGACTCACACCGACACAGCCGAAAACATCCGATCAAATTGTACATTTTGCCGGTTGCATGAAATAGGACTTGATTTCAATAACCGCATGTACACACGATGTGACATTTTAATTTAAAATACATGCAGCCCACTGCCTCATGAGCATTTCAATTTATCCCCATATTACTCTTGTACAGTATACGTGGATACCACCACCACCACCACCACCACCACCACACCACCGTAGTAGCACTCTGGTTTCATGGGAAAGTTCCGAAGACACTTCTTGGCTAAGTGGAATGAGACATCTAATAGGAACCACAGCATGTGGCGGCATTCACAAATTTCACATATGAACTCGGGGATCCCGCATCGAATCGCATCCACGTCGATATAATCCCACAGGGCACAATGAATTCATTCCATCGTTCTGGCAGTCAAGAGAGTAGCTCCTGTAGCTTGTAGTTTTATGTGTATCGAACTTCATAGATAGACCACCATCGGTGCCATTTCCCGAGATCCAAAGAGTGCTCCCATTAGTTTCACCTGGAATTGGAAGTTTTGTTATGTTTTTCTTTACCCATCCCCAGGGCACTATGACGAAATCATAAAGGTGCTTTGCGTTTATATAGAGTCACACCTGCAGCATCAAGATCACATAATATTGGGGAATAGTTTTAAGGCTAAATAAAAGATCCTGGCAACCTGGGTATGTACCATGTCTTGGCATGAACCCTTCTTTGTCGTCTCATGCTCAATTGAGAGGAAAGTTATGAAATATAAATTTGGTGGCATTGAGACAAAGCAAATTTAGTTTTTGGTGATAACAAAAGCCTTAAAGTTTCCATCCATGGTGCGGTGCGCAGAGCCCAGCATCGTTGTGTGACGTTTCAAATTTTGATGTCGCATTTATTTTCAGTATGAGCAAAAGTTCAGTGATATCCGCCATCATCCCCGGCCAATGCGGACTAGTTGCGGAAGTTTATGCCACCATCATTTGAGAGCATTTGGTGTAGTAAAGTTCTTCCTTTTCTGGTTTTCATTAGATTTAGCTTTGTGGTGGATGCGCTTTGTTTAAATATGATCTGCGGGTTTGCAAGGCTCTTGATTTTATGTGAAAAGTTATTTTTTTATTCATGTTCATATATGAGATGGAAATGAAAATTAATTTTTGAATATAAAATATATATTCCAAGTTTGAGGTGATGATTTAAGTTCTGCCTACCTCTTATTTCGTGCATAGCATATAGATACAGATTTAATAAAAAAAAAATTGTTCCTTTTCCTTGCAAATTAAGTCATAAGTTCAATATAATTGCGGCAAGTGTTGAACTGATGAACTAAATAGCAACTTCATACAGCAAGGACGACAAATAGTGTCAGCCGAGGATAACATAATTACACAATCGAATCAGATAGATCAATCTCAACGGTCTTATTCTCCTTCCGCTGCGTTAGCTCAAAAGAACTCATCTGTGCTATTCGATCGATACATTCTGAATCAGTGGGTCCCGATGAAATTCACCCTCGATTTCTTAAAGTTATTCTCCCTTTGATTATTGATCACTTGATTTTTCTGGTTAATACTTGTTTAACTCGTTCTATTTTTCCTAATAAATGGCCCGATAAGCATACCGCCCTTTATCTCCAAAATTCTGGAAAGGCTAATGTACACCCAAACGTTTAATTTTTTTGAAGATAATGCACTTTTAACCAAATGGCAATCAGTATTCCGCTCTAAGTACAGCTGTACTACAGCTTTGTTAAAAGTTACTAATGAGTTACGAACTGCTCCCGATGACGATTTCATCGGTATTCTGGCCCTCCTGGACTTTTGTACGGCTTTCGGCTGCTTCAATCCCCCGATGCTTTTATAGAAATTTTCTATCCACTTTTGGGTCACCCCTTCTGCTGTTCAGTTAATTCAAAGTGTCTTGTTAGAGAGATATCAGGAGGTAAAGGTAAACGATACTTTTTCAAACCTCCTTCCACTGCCTTGTGGTGTTCCGAAGGGTTCAATATTGGGACACTTGCTTTTTAATATCTTCATAAATGATCTACCTGAAACTGTGGAGGATGTTAATATTCAGTTGTATGCTGACGTGCAAAATTTCTTCAGGATACCAATCGGTCTGATCGAGGATTGCTTTGTTGGAGTAAATAGTAGTTTAAATAAGATACATCAATGGGCACCATCAAACCATCTTACTCTCAATCTAAGTAAATCTCACTATATTATTATCAAAAACAGCAACCGAGGTATTACTGAATTCACTAATAATTTACTAAACAACTCTCATCTGTCTTTGGTTGGTTCTGTTAAAAATCTAGGAATAACCACGAATTCTTCACTGAAATGCGGTGTTTATATTAGTTCAATCCTAGCTGCCTCGATTATGTCTACAGGGATGCGTGCAAGACTAGTGAAAACTCTTCTGTTATCTCATTTTACATTCGAAAACATAATATATCCGAAATTGAATAGTACCTGCTCCCGTAAACTTAACTTTGCATTTAATAATTGCATCAGATTTATCTATATCCTTCGAAGGTTTGACCACATCTCTCCTTTCAATTATCGTTTACTCGACTTCTCCATATTCAAATATTTTGAATTCAGTTTATTGATTTTTCTATATAATCTGATAAAGTCAAAACGCCTAGCTATTTATTCCCATATATATATATATATATACAATATCTACGAACTTCTAGAAACTCCAATATCCTGTTACCTCGTTTCCATACAGCTGCTTATGAATGTTCCTACTTTGTTCAGGCAACCATATTGTGGAATACTTTACCAGTGTTCAGTCCACAGACATATTTCAAATCCCTCGATGAACTATTAATTCCTAGAAAAGAAAGAAAAGGAATCCACAACGTATTTAAATCTTAAAAAGTTATAAACAAATACTTATCTATGGCAGTTCCACAACCTCAAAAAATTGCTGCCATCAAACGTAAATGCTGCGACAAATGTCATTACATCTAATTACAGGCTGAATTTCCTCCATCATGGCTCGTATTTTATCCAAAAACAATCAAAAGAGCGAATAAATACAAAAAAATTACATAAATAATATTAAAATGCACCAAGTATACGTACCTCCTGAATATTTACATTTTTTTTAAATGTCATAAAGTGACATTACGTCAATCAGTTGTCTGAGATACATTCAGGCATCGCATCAATCGTAGCTAGGGCAACGCCAAGAGGGGAGAAGTCTTAACTGGATGCGGCGGCTCATGTAAAGCCGACGAGCCGCAGCAGAAAATCATTCTTGGTCCAGAGCTCATCTGGTTTAGAGACTAATCTGAGTACTAGAATATTTCCAACCTCATTATAGAAGATTAATTCTATATATCAGGGTTTAATCTGAAAATTCCTATCATTTCCAATATTCCGTCCCACACCTAAGCAGAAGATTAATTCTGCGCAGAGATTAATCTGCTACATCTCCTGCTCACATATACAGAAGAATAATTCGGATACAGAGATTAATTTGCGCTTCTTCTTTGTAGTAGCATTTTGCTACACTTCTGCGCACGCGCAGAATACTGTCAGAGACTAATCTGACTCGTTTGCCAATTATAGCACTTTGCTACTTCCTTGTGCCCTCACGTACGAGCAGAAGTATTTAGCTGCCTTTGTGCCCTCACGCACCATCGCAGAAGTTAATTCTGACCAGAGCAGAGGTAATCTGAGTGTCTGATTACTTCCTTGTGCCCTCACGCACCAAGAAAGGCAAAATTGATTTGTTGACAGTGGCTTAACTCTTGTCTTCTTCTTCGTTTTCAGAAGTAACAACGAGCGAGAAGGCGCATCATTTTTTTTTATTATTTTGAATTTTGAACTTGTTTATATTTTATTTCGTTTGAAGCTTTTGTTATTGAATTTTATACTGAATTGTGCACTAGTTTGTAGGTTAATTTTATTATATTGAACTGAGTTGTTGTTAACCTAATAAGCGAAACTGAATTTTTGAATAACATTTTATATTTGAATTTTAAGAACTGAGTTGTCCTTTATAAACCGGCACTCCCTCCCACGTCCAAGACTAGCTCTCACAACCAGTAAATATCCAAAACGCTGGTTCCCTGCACATGTTCATGAGGCTAATCAAAGATCGCTTCTCAGTTCGCATGGATAAGAATAAGTTTAGCATTGAAATTCATTTACTGCCTCATGACCCATTTTACACTTTTTTTTTTAGTTTTTAGTCTAATACATTGAATAATTTCTTGGTTTAGTTTAATTTTTAGTTTATGTTGTTTGGATGCGGAGTCGCAATTATACATAAAAATTCTTAAATCAGAAGTACTAATATAAGATTGTAGATCTTGTGTACATGTTATTATTATTAAGTGTTACAGATGATTCGGGTATAAGTTATAGGCTTCCAGTTGCACCCGAAAATGTTCCTACGATGGGCATGGGTTTTACATATAGCATTCTCAGATTTATTTAAACCATTAACAAATGAGTTCAAACTTTGAGCAAATAAATTTAAACTTTAACCAAATGATTTCAAACCCTTGAAAATAAATTTAAACCTTGAACAAATAAATTTAAACCCTTAACGAATGAGTTTCAACTGTGAACAAAAAGACTTAAACCTTTTGCAAATATATTTAAACTCTTAACAAATTTATATTTAAAATATTTTATTTCAACTTAAGTAAGCATTTCATACCAGTTTTTCTCAAATTTTTAAGTGCATAAATAATCTGCAATACTTCTGAATTTTTAGTGCATCGATTGACCATCCACTGCCTTGGGAATAAGTAAAACCAAATCCAAAATATAGTTGGAATAGTCAACGATCACTGAGAGAAGATTATGTATGTTCTCTACTCATGTCACCTAAAACCGAACGTGTATTAGCCTTCATTTAAAAAAAAAGATTTTTCGATGGGGCTTAACATAGGCGATAAAGGAGGGAAAAATGAGTGTTAAATTCGTGGTTATAATCTTCGTCTTATAAAATTTCAAGCCCGCTCAAGAAGGCACCCGTGCTCGAGTTATAGTTCCAGTAGTACGTGGCAGAAAGTATACACTTATTGCTGCGATAAGTAACCAAGGATTTGCAAATTCAACTTGCAATTCAGATAGGCTTTCTCTATTTCTGCGCGAACTTGTTAAAAAATTGGAAACAAATCCATCGCTTTGTGACTCATTTTTAATTATGGATAATGCGAGAATACATAAAAAACAACAATTTCGCGATGTGCTATCTCAAACGAATTAACACTAAAAGTTTACCTCCTTACTCGCCTATGTTACACCTTATCGAAAAATCGTTTTTTTTTTTAATGAAGGTTAATGCACGTTCAGTTTTAAGTGACATGAGTAGAGAAAATACATAATCTACTCTGAGTGATCGATCACTATTCCAACTATATTTTGGATTTGGTTTAACTTATTCCTGAGGCAGTGGATGGTAAGCCGATGCACTGAAAAGTCAGAAGTATTGCAGAATATTTATGCACTCAAAATTTGAGCAAAATTGTATGAAATGCTTATGTTGAAGATAAATTTGTCAAAAGTTTAAATATATTTGCTAAAGGTTTAAGTCTTTTTGTTAACAGTTGAAACTCATTCGTTAATGGGTTAGATATATTTGTTAGGGGTTTAAAATGATTTGTTCAAGGTTTAATTTTATTTGTTAAGGGTTTAAAATTATTTGTTTAAGGTTAATATTTTTTTAAAGGGTTTAAAATCATTTGTTTAAGGTTTAAATTTATTTGCTGAAAGTTTAAACTCATTTCTTAATGGTTTAAATAAATCTGAGAATGCTATATTAAAAAATTAAAAAAAAATCAAACATAAGAATTTTTTTATTTTGATACTTCAAATATATTTACATACTACAAACATAATATTTGAACATTAAGCTTTATAGTTTTCCTTGGTGTGATATTTTAGGAAGCATACTCCAATGTGTATCCTAGTTTTTCAGGACAAGTATCAGAGTTTTCTTTGTCTGGTCAGAACAATCTCGACAATCTTGTTTTTTTCCTTTTAGCATCACATGTAGCTTTCCTTTCAATCAATTTCTTTCGACCCGAATTGAACGATATGGACGTGCTCGTAGACGGGATGTGGTTCCAGCAGGATGGCGATACATACCACACAGTGAACGCCACGATGGACATTCTGTGTGAACGATTTGAGGGTATGGCTATGTGTCTCAGAGGTGACGTGAATTGGCCATCAAGATCTTGCGATTTGATTCCGCTAGACTTTTTTTGTTGGGTTTTTTGAAGTCGCAGGTCTGTGCCAATTAGCCTCAATCAAAGTTAACATAACCCAGGTTATCGCTCAAATTCAGTCAGATCTATGCAGTAGAGTAATTGAAAATCGGATCTCTAGAATACATGCCACCGTGAGAATCTGCGGCGGACATTTGAACGATGTCACATTCCATACATAATGCCATACATAGAATTTTCAAATAAATAAAAAAAATCGTTAATACCTCCATTTCAACATCGACCCGTCCTTTTTGGAAAAACCCTTTATTATCCCGTAATAACCCCATAAATACCTTTTGAATTGAGTTTGCCCAAAATCCTTAGTCCTTGATAAGAAACTGTGATCGCAGTTATTAATTTCGAATGCATTGTATGCAAAGTATTTAAATACAATGAAAGGCCAAGTAATATTGTTATTACATATACAAGAAGAGATCAGTTAGTTAAGAGTAGGAGCGACTAGGCCATTCGGACAATGAAGATACTGTGACCAGAGTTGATCTATTGTGTCCTCCCTAAAGTGGTAAGTCATATCTAGTCTTTTAATGAGTTTATGTATTGCTATTGGGGTTAGATTGCAAACCTTATTTGGAGAGATAAATTTTTCTCCGGTAATTTGCATTTTTATACCTGCGAGCGCGGGAGGCTTCGAGATTTCATCTACCTCTCCGCACAATCGACACAGTTCGCTGTGGGATTTGCTTATTTTCTTCAAAAAATAATGGAAGCGGTCATGTCCAATTAATATTTTAGTAAGCAGCTTGAGAGACTTTGTACGTCCTTAGTGTCCAGGAATCCAAAGCAATGTTACTTTAATTTTGCAACATGCGAGACTCGAACTCACAATTTTTAGAATTGGTCAGATGAAATAGAAGAATTTTAGAAAAACTTTTTATCTTTACGATTCTAGATCAAATAAGAAATACAGGAGGTAACGACATCTGTCTTGTTAGCTCAGAGGTAAGAATAATCGCCCGGAAAGCGGCATGTCCCGGCTTGAAAAACCGGATGAGGCGGTTCTTGTATAAGAAAAATAAATACTCATCGTTATTATCTGATGTGTTCTTGAAGTTTGCTGGACCAATTTTTATCGAGAAGAACATAAAAGAATGTTTCAAAAGAACAAAGAGCAAAGATAAGAGAGTTAAGACATTCTTTTACAACCGCATAACTCATATTATATGCGTCATGCAGTTTTCCAGTAAACCGATGCAACAGTATGTATCAGAAACTTGTGCCATAGACACTCAGCGCTCCTAATGAATAATTAACTGTCGACTCATTAGACTTTAATGATTCATTAGGCAATTGCAGACACACAGCCATTTCGTTAATTGAGTTATTTATAAAACTAGTTTTGACATACTTATTCACAGTGAAGAAGCGAAATGGATCGAATCGACGCTATTACGCTTAGTTTTTATTTATTTTATTTTTCAACTTAACGATTTGGAAATGAAAAAAAAACTTTATATTTAAAAGTATTTTGCTAATATAGTTTGTGGTTTGCATTTCTTCTTCTTATTTTTTAAATTGGCAGATACAATGCAGAGCGTCAAATTTATATTATATACCAAAATACAATCAGTTCTAGCGTATTTTTGTTCATTAGAGCTCTAATGGCGAAAAAAACACTTCATGATCTGATTTTCCAGCAATAATTATGAATACTATGTGACGCATGGCATTTTAATGACTAGTTAGTACTAATGATTCATTAACTCGTGCTGTGTGTCTAGGGTAATTATTTATGGGCGCACCGGGATGGCCTCGAAGGCCTAAAAAAGACCGGTTAACTTTCTTGATTTCATTAAAGCTGATTTTTGGTGAGCCAGTAGGGATTTATAACTTATGATTAATGATAAAAATTGCGACAATTTGCCTGACCCACTAAAGTTTTGAATGGCAACACCAAGAAGGAGTTGCCAGATTTAGTCGATTTTTGAACTGGAATTTACTATTTCTATGAAAATATTTTTGTTTTTTTAAAAAGGCTCGTGTGCAAAATTTTAGTACTCTAGTGAAAGCGTTCTCGAGTTATCGTAGTATGACGTAAGTTATAAGTTTCGTGGCTTTGTTGCCGTCTGCCACCACAATCCCTCCAACCAAATTGTCGCAATTTTTATGATTGATCATAAGTTATATGTCCCTATTGGCCTACTCACCAAAAATTAGCTTTAATGAAATCACGAAAGTTAACCGGTCTTTTTTAGGGCTTCAAGGCCATCCCGCAGCGCCCAACACCACTGCAAGCTGGGCAGACTTCCGAATAAGTTATCAACGACGCTAAGAGATTATGATGAGATGGAAAACTTTGTTTATGAAATGATGTAAGTATTTTGGTCGTCAGCTCTCTGTCTATACGTCACTATGCTACTCTTACGAAATTATTGGAATCAAAATTATATCTTTAACCAACTCTTCCTTTTAAAAATATGTCCGAAATCGTGGTACATATGTACATGAAATCTGATCAAATTTATATGAATGAATATTTCGGATAAAGGCTAAGGAATTAAATTGGAAAAACTTTTTTCAAAGGACCTTTAATTCGATTTAGAAGAATCGCTATCACGGACCTTCCATTTTTAGTCTAAGGAATGATGAAAAGGTAGATGTCATTGCTAGAAATGTGTAGATGTTTACGCATCAGTTTATACAATAGTCTTTTGGCAAAACTTCTAAGATCATTTAAGCTAATTTAAAAGAAGATCTTTCAACAATATACACCGATATCCGCTAAAATCATGATGAACTGTTCCTCTCCCTCCTTCCTCATTGATGTATCTAATCGATATACCAAATACATATATATAATAGTAACACAAGTAAATTTAATTAACTTTCAGTCAGTTACGCTATCAACAGAATGCAGTTGCCAATTACCCGGCCATATGTTGACAGTGCAGAGAGTAGCTGTATATTCGTACTTAACCAAACCATCGAGAATAAACAGAATAAATATCTTCATTAGCTGTCAATCGCTTATCGTTAATCGGATCTATCAATGGGTGCTAAATAACGACATTCCCTGACTATGAATATTCATGTGTTGCTCCAACAAACTCAATGGGGCTCGGATGCATCTCCAACTATCATCAACCCACATCGCCTAACACCAGCTTGGTTTGGTTATATTGTGCGGACCTTACGAGTGAATTTGTTAGATTTTGGGGTCTGCATCCCTTTCTATAGTAGAACAGGGCATTATTCTCGCCTCAGTTCTGCTGATGGGTATCCTGTATTATATCTAGTCAAAACTTTTAGAACCTCACCCTAACCAACAGGAGGGCTTGAACACAAAACTTCTACCTACCTATCCTCCTTATAGGACAGCCTTAGAGAATCACTGAAAATTGGTCTCGTAGTCAGACGCTGGATTGAAGGGGTATAATACAAAATTAGTATCTTCCTGGATGAATATCTGGAACTGAACATGGGAGTTTGGGGTGGCGGCGGGACAAAGATAGAAGGGTACGGAAAACTTAGAAGGAATATTTGTGGGTGGTATAAACTTCGGCTAAATGAGTGCGTGTAAACAGTGATTTGCATCCAAATTTGGTTTAATATCGAAATACTTATATTTAATGAGTCTTCAGATTTTAATTAATTACTTGAGTTGCACAACAGTTTTGGAGAGTTTTGAAGAGTTTTAAAAGGACGGTTGCATGCGAATTACGTTTGCAGTCCACATTTCAGCTTAATACTCGTTCCACAGTCCAACGGACAGCACTATGTTGTTTTCTGCAGTCTGCAGTGTTTTTTGTTTTGTTTTTAGTATCGTACAGATCATAATTTTCTAGCCCGTTTACAGCATTAGTTTTCCGAAATTTTCCGTTATATTATCACGCGCTTGACAGCTTTTCTCAATGTTTCAGAATTTCTGGCATCGAATGTAGTCCGTATATACACACTCGTTTTCGTTTCATTCTGCCAGCCCGCCGCTGCTCTGCGGAATACTTTTTAAGCTCATAATTTCAGGACTTGTCCTCTCTTTTCAAAACAAACAAACAACCATACACATACATACACACAAATACCCATATATACATATATATAACTCAGTAATGTACACTGGTGTCCTCCGGATCGATTCCGCCGGAGTACACTTCTGTATACAGCCATCCCAGGACAAACTCATCTGAATCCCTGGGTAATACGTTTCTCGAATTTCATGTCACGTCCGGAGTAAATCAATTAAATTGTCATAAATTCCCTCGTTTCGGTACCGAAGAAAATCTGCTTCTAAAAACTTTAAATCTTTTTCCATTGAAAATTTGCGATGAATGGCGGAAGTCGCGCCACGCCATCAACTGCCAAGCGTTACGCTTCAATTTTAATATCTTTGCGTTTCGAAGGAAAACTTTTCGTCTCGTACGTGTTTAATGTGAGCATCTTGGTAATGTTTTTGCGACAGGTGCTCTGCACTATTGCGGTGATTCAAAGAAGATTTTCGGGTATCAATATTCAATGCTGTCTTCCTTTATGGAGTTCACTTTTAATTACTTTCCTGAAGTTTCGGTGCATCATCGTCTTAGTGACGGATGTGTAATGGTAATAAAGCAGTAGGTATAAGTAGTAGAATATGTGGAGTAAAACCTGTAAGCTGATTATGTGTTGCGCAATTTCAGTTTGGAAATTTCTTCAAATAAAATCCTTTTAAACTTTATAATTTTCTTAGAGTTGTTACGGGTTTTGCTTTTTTGAGTACTTCTTAATTCATTGTTTCTGAGATAATTGAATTTGCGAATGTGTGTATTGTAGAATTCTGGATTTGAAATAACCATGAAGTTGTTCAAGGAAAGGGTTTTGGTTCTTCTTTAAAGGTCTTTTCTGATATCGTGGGTAAAGGTATACATTTTATCCATATTAGTATCGCTTTTAGTTTTCAAGATGTTTTGACACAGTCTAAATGTTTTAAAAAAATATAACCAAATGTTCGTGAAAAGTGGTCCAAATTTAGGGGAATCGACCGCTTTGTACTTATTTATGGGTCTTCGCCGAGTCAAAAGTACCTAATCAGTTGTTTCCTATCAGGACAACTAATAAGAATTGGTTTCAATCCGAGCCTATACTCCATTATCACAATCCACTTTTAACGTTCACATGAAGCTAGGAGATCTCTGCTTTATAACACGACGGTTAAGTGTTTTAGTCGCATAATTCAATTCTATTCAATTGACCAAATCCGGTTAAAAGGTTCGCTGCCACGGACTCTGTTCGGATCCACTCAACTTGATTTGCTGCCGACTCCGATTGAAGTCTCTTGCGCATGCTCATTGTGCCCTTCAAGGCCGTGACACATTAAAAGCAGAAGACATCGACAGAAGCAGAAGAAGAAATCCGGCATTTCTGCTTTGTCAACCACATTCAAAGTAGAAGCAGAAAACAGTTACTTGTCAATTGCACAAATCAGGTGTTATCATTTTTAAAAACGTGTTATTGTTAATTAATTTCTAATTTTTTAGAAAATTTATTAATTTTTCCTCCATAGAAATTTTGTTTTTCTCGCATTAACACTTCTAAAAGCAAGGACGCCAACAATGGAATAAAAAAATAACAATTTTATGTCTCATTATTTGGCAGTACCGATCAGATCAAGCTCTGCTTCTCCCTCTGCCGCTGCCTGCGCTTTCAATTTGTTAGTGCTCGAACAGTTGCATGTGTTTAGAAAAAATTCTGCTTCTGTCGCTGCTTCCTGCTTTTAATGTGTAACGGCCTTCAGTCTGACATTAACCTCCCAAGCGATTAGTTATGTTAGTGGTTTGCTTGCTAGTGAGGTAAGTATGTTTTCAGAATTTAAAATTATTGTTCGTACTTATATATATATGGCTTTAAGCATAACTTTTAAATATTTCTTATCAGCAGCGTCGCCGATTCGGATCGGAGTTATTTTATTCAAAAGATTTTCATATTATCCTAGCCCAAGGAATATAGAAGACAAGGTCTTCCCATTAAAAATGACATATTACAACCTGTGACGTAATTCTGTGACTAATGTATATACATTTTTATATGAAAGACAGAGAGAGTAGAGAGAGTATTGCGTTCTCTGTACCGTACTTTCCTATATACTTCACGATATTACGTCACCTAATGGCGGAGCATGGTTCTATATACCTTGATCCTAGCCCATACAGCCATTCCACACGAAAAAGATCAAAGAGGGCTTTGGACCCGACCATCTTTGATATTGATGAAACTTTCATACTTTGTATGTAATACGAAAAGTGTTTACATATCTTTTTTCGTTCATCAACACTTTTTGATCTAGCATAGCTTCCTTTCTTAAGTCTCTTTCTACCCACTGGAATCCTCCAACTGGAAATAGGTTCTGTTCTAAGTCAAGCTGAACAAATTCTTCGGAATTTTTGGTGGACGTGCTTGTAGAGCCAGGTGCTCAAGGCCGCTCTGGACGGTTGTGTACTTCTTCAACTTTCTTAAAAATTGTCTGTTTCAATAGCACTAAAGATTGTTTTTTTTTTTAAATATTTTAAAGTAGCAAATACAACACACTTTTTTACTTACCCCAAATATTAAATTCAGAATTTTTGCTCGATTAACATAATTGGCTTTAACATCCGAATGAATTACTGCTATTTTTGTATCATTCGCAAGCACTACACTTTCACTTCATCGCGCCTTTTTTCCATACAACACTTTTTTTATCCACACGCGTAGATCTTCAGTCTTTCTCTGTCAGAAAAAGGCAGAAACAGTAAACTTAAGGATAATTTTCCCGACTAGTTGATTTTAAAAATAATTTCTTTTAAATTATTACGAGTAAGGTATTTCGATCACTCTACTTATTTATTTCACAGGTTGCATTTATCTTAATTGTTTGGCTAAAAACTTCGAATTACTGAATTGTTCAATTGTTCAATATGAAAATATGCACGCAAACTCAGGATCTGTCACTGAGAAATTCTATTTGACTTTTCTTCTGATCCTTGAATTGAAAAAGAATCCAAGTCCAAAATAACATGTGTTAAAACAATGTACACAAATGTACTTTTTGGAGGAGGTAGGAAGGCATGTATAACTTACAGTAAGATTTATATAAATTTATAAAATTTCCGAAGGCACAAAGATCAAAATAAAATTAATTGAAAAATACAAATTTTCAAAACGAAGTCGAATACCATCGGAAATTTTTACACATAAAGCTTTGCAGATAAGGCTTTTAGCTACAAAATCAAAATAAATAAAAAGTGCTAGAAGTCCTCAATAGTAAATAATACTATTGTTTTTAAAAATAATACTATTATTAACAACAATACTTTCTCATTAGGTGCTGCTATAAAGTATTTGGCATCATTTTGCACTTGACTTTGAAAAATCGGTTGATCCGTTCTCGAGATATGATTTTTTGAAAATGACGTTTCTTCGTAAAATAACGAAATTTCTAACTCCCCTAGCGGGCGGTGGAGAAAACAAAAAAATATGGATAGGCTATTTGGATATTCCATACAAACTGTGAAAGTTTCATCTAAATCAGAGATGATCGGCTTTCAAGGTGATCGGTTTCATGTGGAATGACTGCATATGCTTTTATTGGGAAAGCTTCGATCGGACACATAGCATTTGCTGTAGTATCTTCGCGAATTTCTACTACACCAATTTATAATTGGCGCTGATAGTATCTAGGTATTTTTAGTCTAATTCTAATAATTTTCAAGTTATTAGCGGGGCTGCACCCTTAAATTATTATGGTAAGGAACCTTTTCCTTTAAAATACCCATGATATTTTCAAACACCGTCTTCGTTTATGTGCCATATTGAAAATTTTCATTGCACGATTTTCTAGATCATTATTTTTAGGGGTAATAAATAATTTTTTAAGCGACCAGGAATTGCCTGAAAGTATTGACCATGGGTTGGGGCACATATCATTCTCTATTTTTCTATGTAATGTGCTATTCTTTAATACTCGAGAATCATGCCACTTAACACTGCAATAATAAAATTGTAAGTCGGGTCGACAAACTAACATACAGTTAATAGATTTATTTCCGAGGCGATCAATAAAACGGCGTTCATTCGTTCTGGGCGCATTCAATGCCGTTAAGCGTATCATAAATACAGCCAATAACGCTAGGCATGCGCTAAAATAAATAAAAAATCTAACAACAACGTCCATAGCGTCCAGCCATTTAACTACTAGTGGAAAAACTTTGTCGTTAATTACACTAACCATGCACTACCGTGCAAATCACATACACACGCACAGTTTCGATTTGTTTGGAGTTTCAAGATAGGGTCCAATTTGTCGCAACCAGTTTTTAATGGTTTCACTACCATCTGCTTGAAACTCCAACGTCGACGTATCCTCAAAAGTTCATCATCCTCAAAGTCATCAAATATTTTCAAACTATTAAAAATAAACAAAAAATTATTGCGAAAATGTCACGGTTAGCACTAAAAATATAATTTTGAATCCTTCGCGAATGAACAACATAAAATATTCAAACACAGTTTTCTTATTAGTCTACTTTTACCAACGTAATAGGAATAATAATAAATTTCTTGTTAGTTATTTCCCAAGCCTTGATCTTATCAAGCCAAACGGTCCAAATCAATTACTAACACAATTGACGATTATTATCGTGTGTCGATCTAAAGGATGCCGAGATGGTTTTCCACAGATATCACTTTAAAAACTGTATCTTGCTTGCACAACATTTTTACTAATTTAATTTTTATAGAACTTTTTTGTATTTTAATAGAATATTAGGCACCCTTCGTAAAATTAACAATGAGATCACAGTTTTACGTCTTTTGCTCACAATTAAAAATCTAGACTGACATATCAAAAATATGTTCAAAAACAATATGAAAACTCTGAAAATTATTTCGAATACGTAACACAGTGATAACGAAAGAATTTTAATAAAATAATTGATATTGTAAAGTAGTGCCAGAAGAAGCGGAGAAGCGGGCGTATAAAAAATAATGAAAGCTAAATAATTACAGCGAGAGATACAAGCTGCCATAGATCTTCAAATTTTACCTTGATCCTTTCATTACTCATTTAGAGAACCGTTTTTTGAAACGTTACAACGTTTTGTCAAACTTTTCATGTCTTTTTCCGGCGGAGCAAATAAAACTTTAAATGAGGCAGCGTGTAAACAATTCTTCGAAACTTGCACTTTTACACGACATCTGAAGTATGGATCAACGAAGTTAAGCTCAGGAGGCGCAGAATTGCAGATAAAGCAATTAAAAATTCTCTTGCGGCCCTTGATGTGTGCAGCAAAAATGCATTCCCAAATCTCCACAAAATTTTGAGAATTATACCCCCTGTGACTTCAACACCGACCGAGAATTCATTTTTCACTTTGCGTCGTCTCAAAACTTATTTAAGGTCCACAATGGGAGAAGATTGTTTCAACGGATTAGCTACTCTAAACTTACATCGGCACATAAGGATAGAAGTTTTGGCGTATTAATTTATTAAAACAATTAAGAAAAGAATTTGTACTTATTATGTATTGAATATGTTCTTCGTACAAATTTTTCATTTAACCGTACCAAATACAAAAATTTAGTTTGAAGTTTTTTATCTGCCTGAAAAACCATCTCCTTAGAGAGCTGAAACTTGGTTCTACTTCCGGGATTTGCCCTCCCCAGATGTACCATTTTTATATCAATAGTAAAATTTTTTTCAAAAATACTATAAATCGGGAACCCTTTCCTCGTGTTGCCATATAAAAGTTTAGGTTGTTTACGTATTGTGTGAAAACGATCACTCCTAGAGGTTTTTGTTGTACTACTGAAAATCTTTTCAGAATATGAAATCCTATGAAATTGGTTATAACCACTTTTACTGTCTTACGAACCGTTCTAGAAATAGATACTAAAAACCACTTCAAAAGCCAAACTTGCACAGATGAGTGATCATATGAAATTAGATACAGGAATTCATCTAGCGTGTCATAAGAATTGCTCATACAAGTGGAGGGTTTCCACTCGTCATCACCGATTTCATTTAAATTCACAGATGTAGGGTTTGACTAGATATGAAAGTGACGGAATTGGGAACTCCAGATGGCCAACTCAAATCGAAATAATTCCAAGAGAATTTTAAAACGCCAAATTCATTCAGATAAAATGTTAACTACAGAGAAGGTACGTAGATTGCTGATTCTGTAAGTACCATTTCCGTGAGTTTTGAAAGAGCGCCGGCAGATGGCGTTAATTGGGAATGCAAAATTTTTATAGATTTAATTATTTTTAAATAGGTAAATGACATCCAATCGTCCTGAAATTTTATTCAGATAATCTCTTGATAACGCCGCATCCATAAAAAATATATAAAATTCGATTAATCGATAAGTCGTATAACTACATTTTGAAACGAATTTTTTAGAGAGAAATCTTGGCCGTTGAAAATTAATTTTAGCAAATTATTCGGAAGTGGAGGGAAAATGTATTAAAAAAACCAGAAAAAAAAATCACGAAATAATTAGCAGAAGGAGTTTTTCAAATCGGATAATATTTACTCTACCTGTCTCAGCAGAACACTAGAGTTCAGGAAATGATAAATATGTTCGTATTGGTGTAGGTATATGAATGACATTTTAACATTGAATTTATCATCTAATTTTGATGAAATTCTGTTACGAATACTCTACACAGATTGTGGAATATAAAATAAAAACCCCCACTCCATGAAAATAAATTTTTTAAATCTGTTATATTAATCTGTTGTCATGGGTTCCTATCCTGTAACCCGCTGCGATCCAAATTTCGTAATACTAGCCTCAAAAATCATAAAAAAGTCGCAATAAATTTATCAATAAGAATTTTGAAAATCGGTTGGAATTTGGCCAAGATAAGGCGTGGTGGCTTTTTAGTAGCACACCTATACATGTATCCAGCTAATTGAAAGTAATTTTATTTTGGAAAATGCTCCTAAACTAATTGGAATAAGAAATTCTGGTTTTTTGTATATGAAAGATAACAGTTATAGATGTAACGCAAAGAAGTATTGCGAATATACCCACAAGATGTTAATTATTATCAAAGCATTTCCGAAAAGTATTAATTTTAAACCCAGGCTCCCCTGAATTATTCATTATTTCAGTTTGGCTCGGACATCTGGAGCTCTCACTTGCGTCACTTTCATTTCTAGTCAAATTCTACATATACACCCCCCCCCCCCCCCCTACGTTAGAACAATTCTAGCTTTTTGACTTGTTTGTATTTCTATTTTGACTATAAATAAAAAATTATAACAGTATTATTATAAAAACATAAACTTTAAAAAAGAGGCGTATAACCATAAATCCTGCTTTTGTACATCAGAAACTAAACGTCTTAAAAGCAGGGAAAATAAAATTAAAAATTTCAACAAACTCTCACATAAGTCATTTTACCGTAACTATAGGGCACATAATAAATTCCGAATACAATTTCGAGTAAAATAAGCATTCCAGATTATTCCTACCCATTTATCGTACCTCCAATTACTTGATACTTTGGATGAAAAAATTTCACCCTGTTGTTCCCTACCAAAAGGGCCATTTGCGTTCCTTCCATGAATTTAATGTAATAACAGACGTCTAACGACAAAGTACTTTCGGAGATACTCCCCTTATTGGAGGCTTTTGAAAACGGAGGCGAACTCCATCTCTACTATGTGAGCTTTGTGCAGGGGTATACGCTCCTAACGCCTACCCTTCTCAACCTATACGCGAAGAAGTATAAAATCCACCAAAATGATCATACCACAAGAAGTTTACGTTCTTTCTGGTGCCTCCTCGTCTTTCAAGAAGTGCTGGAGCGTATGAAATTGCTCAGAAAATTTATTTCTTGTTATTATAAGGCGATGAGATCTCTCGTTTTTTCCTGACTTTTTGCCCTCCTTTAAAACGAGCCATAGAACCAGGACAGTAGGAAAAAAATAAAGAAAAATAAAACGAATTTCTGGAAAGTACATACTTGCCTTAAATATTTCTTTACAAGTCTTCTATTGAATTATGAGATTGTAAATTTTCTTGATGATGTAATAACTGTATCATAGTGGTATTAAGGAGGCAAAGAATGAATGAACTACATTCATCCAAGGATCTGTTGGATAAAATTTATATACGTAAAAAAAAAGTGTTTTTTTACCTTTAAAGAACTACGTACCCTACTACAGGTAGGAACAAATTACATAAAAAAAAATCTTAAAACTAAAATTAATTAAAAGTTTATGAGATGCAAAAGACCTTGAAGAAAGATATCGTCACCGTTAATTTGTTAAAACTGCTCTAAAACGACCTGGGGTAGAGATTCTGTCACACTTCAAGACAGAAACATTCCGCAAGACGTGACAATATAAAATCTTCAGTCGTTCAGGAGTTCTGTTTCCGTCCCGAATCTGTAAGGACATTTTTATTTCCTTGTATTACTCGCGCGCCATTCTCGCTCTTAGTAGTGTTTAACATCCCTTCGTGTGACAAACGTAAGATATTATCCTTATGAAAATGCATGGTCTTTAGGGTGAAAAATCTTACGTGTCGTCCCTAAAAGTCGTAATTTATGAAGTGCGAAGTACTAAACCGGAGACGTGAGGAATATTTATCTTTCCAACACCACCATCACCACTACCTACAAAAAAAAAAAAACAAAAAAAAGTTATAGGCAAGCTTTGAAAAAGAATTGCGAGAGAATCTCATCATGCCAGAAGTGTGGCTGATTTTCGTTCTCATTTGTGTTGCGTTTTTTTTCCTTCTTTTTTTTTTTCTTTTTAACTTCTTACATTCAAAGATCTCATCCCAGAAAATCCAAGGACTCTTCTACGTAGTATTCTGGCAGAAAACGTGATAAATTTTATTGTAGCTGGCTAAAGTTCACCTGCATAGAAGAACAAATATCAAACCGAATTTGGTCTATGTCACGTCCTCAGGTTGCTCCTCAATCTTATAATATGTTCCACAAGAAATACCAGAAGAAGAAGAAGAAGGAAGCTACAGCACGTATATATCAACTTTGAAGCCCGAGGGGATTAAAGTGACAACACGTAAGGGGGCCACATTACAGGATAACATCAAGTCAATCGTTGAAGGAATAAAACGTCAGACATAAGAGAAATATTGGGTTGTTCAACGGTCAAACAAATTGACAGGGTGATATTTTCCCCTTTATTTTTTGCTTCTTGTGTTCGGCATTTAACTTAAGACATCACATTTACTACCGTCCGACCGACCTACCCCCAACCACCAATCCCCTCCCCATTATGTTATATTAGGGGTATATATTTTTGTCAACTTTGGGACTACTCTAGATCGCATCAGGAAATTGGGATCAGCAGTTAGGGACTTTGATATTATTCTTTAAAAGTGGTTTTGTGTCACATTTGGTCCCCATCTATTGCATAGATATATTCCAGAAAAACTGTTGTCATAAATATAGGGCTAAAATGATTTAGAGATTCGATAACAACATGACATTTAAGGGAGAGTTTTTGAATTGTGCTGTATGACGACATGTTGGAAAAAAGAAAATTACTACCTACTTAGCTTGTGAGGGAATGAGTTACAAATGTAACCAAATAATTTCGTGAATTCTTATTATGTACTGGCTTTACTGGAGGTATGCGATGTGTATAGCTGGTATTGAGCTGCATTATTAATTTTACGGTTTTGAAGGTATGTATATAGATAGTATCATTTACTTCTTCTGTGTGGCTAAAGTTGCAGCCAGGAAGGTTGATGTGGCGCATCTTGCACTAACTGCAATATTTCAGTTCACTGATCATAATACCCTAGACACACACCACGAACTAATGAATCATTTGTTAACTGCAATATTCGAGTTCACTAATCATAAGGTAATTTGTGTAACTAATATGTAACTATTTTA
Organism: Dioctria linearis; assembly: GCA_963930735.1. Classification (NCBI taxonomy): domain Eukaryota; kingdom Metazoa; phylum Arthropoda; class Insecta; order Diptera; family Asilidae; genus Dioctria; species Dioctria linearis. Next base: position 15,794,095 of record OZ005742.1, on the reverse strand, counting down.
GGAATAGTGGTTTGAAATTTAAGCTGCTAAATGAATGCTATATCTGGGCGGTGATTCAAATTTGGAACTGTTTAAATTAAAAATCATAGCTGCCAACATAATCGCTATATAACCAAATCGTCTGAATAGTGCACTCTGGTAGAGAGTAAGACGAAGTACGAAAGAAATTTTAGACCTTTTCATGAACATTTTTTAGTGAGTTTGTAGTTTGTCCCGCGTGAGGTTGCTTGTAATTGTAACAACGTAAATAAATTTAGAATTTTTGTTTCAGTTCTTCTTATTGTTAATTTAGTTTAATCATGATTAGTGCATACAAATTTACGTAGATATGTTTCCTTAATAAATTACGTATTAGTCCAGCCTGTAGGGATTGTTAAACACATGAAAAAAAGAAGAAGCTTGCGTAAATGAGAGAACCACAATTCAATTCAATGCTTATGACTACAAAAAAAAAATATGATTCAAATATTAACGCTTTACTAAATGTAAAAAAAAACGAATTCAGTACTATCTACTGTCACGAGGGATTCTTCCTTGATCTCTCTAGGTTAACCTGAAAGAACGAGAAAAAAAAACACAATTCTTAGTTATGGCTGAGAAAACTTACAAATAGATGTGCAAAACTCCATATAAACCCGGATCACTTTTTGAAAACTCTTTAACTTTTTTTCAGCCAAAGAAAGCTACATATCATTGCGAAGAATTTATGGGGCATAATACAGCAAGAGAGAGAGACAGAGAGAGAGAATGTGTAGAGCTTTCTATTAGAGGGCCATTAGCTCGTTTTAGTTGGACCGCGTTTTTGTGAGGTTTTGCACTATGGTAAACTAATGAGGCTCTGCTGATAGCGAGATAACTCTTTGCTACTATCACGCAGAACGCCTTATTGTATTTACTTATAATATGAGTGAAACTTCAAATCAATATTTATGAGAACCACACAGTAGTGCAGAAAGTAACCAAGTCAATGCTTTGGGAGGTCTAGAGAGAGAAAATTTGAGGTTCGGTTGATAGTACTCGATCTTCGGTAGGTGTAGTCTAGGTCAATCTTCTAGACTAATCAGCAGGATGGTCAGTGAGAAACTGACTGATTTGCGGCTCTCTGTTCGGGATTTTATATCATCATACGCCAATGAATGAACAAAACCTTTAAAATCACAACTGTGGTTATCTGAATATCCGAAAGGGCAGTGAGCGCCATCTGTTGACAACTAGTCAATATCCAGTCTCAGTCAATCAGTGGCAGCGGTGGAGAAATATATTGCTTGGTGACAAAGCATGGAGTTATACCTTGCAAGGGATTTCAAGTTGATGATCAGAACGATGAATCAGAAATTAATGCTCCATCGAAGGAAATGAAAGTGGTTAAATTATGACCTTGTTTTAATGAGATAAGACAGCTTTAGATCTTAAAAGTGTTGAATTCGACGCAATTCGCTCTGCCCCAAGCGATGATATTGTTAAGATCGTTATTCAATGATCTTATTACGCACTCTCGTTTAACAAATGCGGCATTCCCCTTGGAGTCCGCAAGAGTGTCAGAGGAGTAAGCGAAATCAAGGGAACTGTCATCAGCGAAACTATGGATGGGATTGAAAGCAGATAATTAATGAAAATTAAAAAAGAGTTGGAGAGATAACAGAGCCTTGAGGCATACCGGTATTTATTGGATTAGGTTCAGATGTAACGCTATCTAATACAACACGTATTTGGCGACTAATTAGGAAACTTTCAATCCATAATAGAACAGTAGTGGCGAGACCAAGTACTTTAAGTTTGGCTAAAAGGTCTGGATGCCAAACTCTATCAAAGGCCTTTGAAATATCTAAGACAGCAATTTTAGGTTCACCAAAATTTTGAAGGCTACGATTCCAATGTTTCGTAAGAAAAGTGAGTAAGTCTCCAGATGAGCGTCTAGCTCGGGAGCCATATTGGAGATCGTTGATGAGATGATTAGTTTCTAGATACTTTATTAATTTGGAGTTAATGATAGTTTCAAAAACGTTTGAAAGAATCGAAGTGATTGCAATTGATCGATATTTTGAGGGATCGCTACTCTCTCCTTTCTTGGGAATAGGCTGAGCGTGACCTAGTTTCCATGCAGTTGGAAACTTTCCTGTCGAATAAGACAAGTAGAATAGTTTGCGCAGAGGCCTAGCCAAGGATGAGGTGTAGCTTTTAATTAACTGGGGCGAAAAGCCATCAGGTTCTGCGGCTTGGAGACGTCGATATACTTAAAGATCTTGAACATATCTCTCATACGGATGTGTATTGCCTCTTGTATATATCCACACGGGAGGTGCAAAACTGGTCTCGGTGAAGTGGGTGGAAGACGAGAGCTTAAAGCGAATCTAGCAGCCAAAATATTGGCTTTATCCAGGGAGTCCACAATCACTTCACCATTACTAAGTAGGGAAAGTATAGAGGAACAGCTGAAGTTGTTCTTGCTGGTTTTGACCAGAGACCAGAAACCTTTGCTGCGTTTGTGGCTTGCCAAGATTTTTTGTCTGACACTCTGGTCAAAAAGACATTTTCTCTCTCTGGATAATGGACTTACAGGTGTTCCGTGCACTCTTGTAGACTTGTTTCAGTGTGGACATCGGTGGAGTTGATAGGCAGACTCTTTCGCTTTTATTACTTGGTTGCTACTTATCGTTAAACCAAGAGCGATTTGCTGTTGTGTAGATCTGCTGTAGGAATACGTAATGTATTCACACATGCTAAGACTTAGAATTTTATTAAGTTCTATTGTGCATTCATCAACCTTTCACGAAGCAAAACAGACCGACCAATACATTTTTCTTAAATACTGATTGAGACTTTTCCAATCAGCATTCTTATAGTGCCAAAGAGGTCTACTTGTAGGTGGAGAGGAAGGCGGCACAGGTTTAAGGTGGTAAATTGAGCTGTGATTAAGCAAAGGTCTGAATTACCCAGAGGGGTACCGCCTGAGATGAAATATTTGTCAGGATCAGATGTTAAAAACAAATCCAATAAATTAGCTCTATCTGCAGCTGCATCAGGAAATCGCGTTTGTGCATCCACTAGTTGTTGCAAATTGAAGGATTCACAGGAGAGTTCAATGAAACGACCCGCAGCACTTGTGGTAGAAGAATGTCTGAACAAAACTTCATACAAGATAAATTGCAGAGAATTTGAGGACTTTTTATATCCTTTGTTAAATTTTGTTCTAGCTCAATTGGGATGCAAGATTTTCAAAGAATCAAAATTCCATCCCTTTTTCCAAGATGGCAGATAATACTGAGACCGCAGCATCCCACAAACTGTTTAAATTGAGTCTTTTCTCAACAACCCCACGACTCCTTAAAATATCACTAATTGAGGATACCTCGTAGGGTTCTAGTGTAAAGGATCGCCCACAGACTGAACCATATGTGTGTTTTCAATTTATAGAACCACCACACACTTATGACTTTGTTTTAGTTTCAGTTCGGCATTGTTCATATTTTTGATAATAGCACCAAATTAATAACTAATTAAAACAAACAACTACAGTCTAATCTCGTTGTAAGAGAAGCTGAGAGAGTAAATATTTCTATAAAAATTTTTTGGGTCGCGTTCGACTTTTGCGAATTATTGTAATATCATAGATGGCATAAGAACTAGATGTCGCATAGCATACATGAGCAGAGTATACAGATTGTGAAATGGGTATTGCATTCTGGAATGGAGCATAACATGTTTTAGACTGTGCCGAATGCAAATGTTTTTATAATAGCAGTTTTGTATACATTTGATTGACTTCCTCAACATTTCAGATACGAAAAAGTATGAATCACTCGACGTATACATCGTTTCAAATGTTGTGGCCCATTCCGCAGTGGACCAAACAGCCATATAAATTTTGTATACTCTTTTGATACTACATGTGACATCTAGTTCTTGTGCCATCTATGACGATAGTCTATAGAGATGGGCGGCGAGCCGGAAAAATCAGAAATATTTGAATCTAAAATAAAATAGTGCGGAAATCTTTTATTTCATGGTCAGTGATATCACTGCAAAAATTCACTGCAATTAATTTAATTTTTTTTTTCAAAATGAAATATTTACAAATTTTCCAAAAATGTTTGAAGTTGTCTTTTTTTCCAAAAACGATTTTTTTGAAGAATGGTTTCGATTTTTTTTCTCAAGAAATTAAATTTTTGGAATTGATTTGATTTTTAAAAATATTTTTTCGTCAGCTACCAGAGACAATTATCGAGAGGAATTAAGTCTCGAAGTTACCGATATGCAATCAAAAACTTTTGGGAAAATAATGCAGGAAGAAAAAGTTATCATTGTATGAGCACGCGTAGCTGTTTGTTATCATTCAAATTGTAGAAATTATTTGGGAAATATGTAGGTAGTGCTCTTTCTCACCTTTGTTTAAGTTTTTTTTTGTTTTGTACAAATATCGTATTGCTGCATTATACACAGAGGTGTCGATTTTATGCTCATATCTGCATACCTTAAGTACTTTTATATTCCTTTTAGAAAACTACGTTACGACAAGTAAGTCCTATTTGAAAAATTTCCACAAACACGTGGTATAACAGTAAGCTTAGCCTTGTTTAGTACTATTTACCATTTCGGCAATTAAATTCGTTTTGTTAAATTGAAGAACAGAGAGTAAAGTATGCATTAAAAGTAGAAAAAGAACAGAAAAACCGGTTCAAAGGCCGAAAATGCCAGCAAACCATTCACATGACGATTTGTAAGTCAAAAGATTAATTGAAACCCCACGTACCTACTTGCATTCCATTCACCAACAACGATTCTAATTTAAAATCACTCCTTTTGGATGGGGTAGCACACCAACCTACCTACCTAGCTACTATGCGGTAGTAAATAATGGAAAAAATGCTCTGGGGAAAATTCCCTTTCAGTCTGCAGCCACCTAGAACAAAGAGGGAACAGTGAACAGGCCCAGAACCGACCACCCTATAAATCGCAGCGTTTCGCTTCGGATTACTTTTTAACAATCCCGACTTTACGTAAAGGCGTTTAATTACAAAATACCTGGTTATAGTCACGGGAGCCTGTATTCATTAGAAAATCCCGGTCGGCTCCTGCATCATATAGGTACCTGGTCCAGGTATCCAATCATGCCTTCGGGATAAGTATGCATGCACATATGCAACCCACCTTGTATATTTTTTGGATGTATGTTCATATATATGGAGGTATATTCATATAATGGTCAGACAAAATACTTCGTTGAGTAACTAACGTCGAGGATGCTGGACTGGACACAACTCAAAGTTTATGGTTACCCTTGTGTGTGGATTTGGTCGGATGTCATGACATGTCAACATTCTTTGTGGCAACCTTTTGTCAACATGGGTCAGCTAGTCACCTTTTTATCCTGTTTTTTTTTCTTCGCCAGCTTATCAGGAAAAGAAGGAGTACAGGCTGAGGTAGAAAACAGTTAAAGGAGGATTTACGTATGTAGGTTAATTGGAAAATAATCGCTGCTTCGGATTAAGTCACTTTTGTTTTTTTACATGTTCGTGAAGTGAAATTGACTGGTGAAAAAAAACTCACTCGACTGTAATTAATGTAATGGCGAACAGTTAATTACTCTCATTATCCAATGAAAGGCAAACAATGTCGAACTGAGTGCACATATTGACGCTTGTGCTGGGGAAACTTTAGATTATCTTGATGTTAGCACTGACGGTAAACTTGGAATTGTTCTCAAGAACTCTGTTTTGTTACAAACTGTAATACACAGAGGAGATCTGCAAGTTTGATATATGAACCCATTTGTGCAGACAATGAAATTGGCATCGTTCCCAATTTCTGCAGAGATTTATATATATATATATGTTTGTGTGTGTAGACTTTATTCAATCATCGTTCTGAGAATTTTAGACCTATATTTATCAAGGCGAATAAGTTTTATATGAAACTACAAGGCATTTCGATGGATTTAATACTTGTTGTCGCCGTAGAATAAAATGTAGTTCATCAATTCAAAAAGGAGAAGTAATCCTTTTAGTAACCCAATTTTTGCAGTTAGGTTTTTTTAATGAAGGGTTGGACTTGTGTTCACGCCTGAAATTAGATTTTATTACACAAAAAATTATGGATTCAATTATTTGCAAAATTAGGACCTCTAGGACACTTTTATATATATTTTGCGAGGAGGTGGTTAGGTAATCGAGAATATTACATATCTCTATATACGCATCAAGAGCTAAATCCGAAATGGATACAAATTGAATTTAGATATTTAAATTTATTTACGATGCTAACTAATATTATCTATACATTTTAAAATACGTCATCGAAAACTATTACATACATTTTTTAGTTCGTCTTCAGAGTAGCTGTTCCATTGTTTTGCAATGAATTGTCACCTATTCTTCCGCATCGGATGTCCAAATATACACTCTCTTAAAGTCTAGCCTAAACGTATTCGATTGGGTTAAAGTCAAGAGAGTTTCAAGGCCAATATTCCCAAACAGTTGAATATACCTATTTTGCCAGTGTCAATGTTGTCTTTGCTGTATGCGCTACTAAATTTTTACTCAGCAATTACAAAAGCTGTCGTAAAATCTCGATCTGAAGGATTTTCGTAGTATTGGAAAGAATTACTGTAAATCTATAAGATTTTTGCAGAATCTGTAACGCACATATTGCAAACATTTATAAAACGTTTCGTAAAAAAGGAACGTAGGTACGTTTGTGATGATCAAAGCTTGCTTCGTAATTTTTACGAAATGTGAGATTATTTTAATGATATAAAATGTAAAAATTTCGAATATTTCGTACATATTCTGCAGGAGGAGATTGAGTAGTATTACATGCACTTTCTTAGACTCCAGAATAATATCATACAATTTACAAAAATAGAACGTGATCGACAAAACTTCAATTAGTATGTTGCGGAAACATTTAAAAAACGCGTACAATTTAAAGCCAGATACCGGTGATGTATTTCTAAATGTATCCAATCATTTTTAAAGCATTGTAAAAGACATTTTGAAAATTTTCGTATTTTTTTTTATCTAACAAATATACAAATGTAAATCTGAATGTATGAAAACTGAGAGAGTTTGAGCCAAGAATAGCTGGTCACGATATCATGGTAGTACGGCTTCCAATAAGGAAGAAGAAGTTGCTTCCCAAAAACTCTTTGAATCACCCTTAAAGTGTTCTTATAATAGTCTACATAAGGACAATTTTATCCGAAAGGACGTATTCCATCTGCAATTTCAGATAAAAAATTTTATCACTAATTCAATATCAATGATCTTGAAAGGCAATATAAAGGGTGTCTCAGAATGCTTTTCGTTTTTGTTTCTACCATTACGGGCCAAACACAGCTCCTGTGAAAACATGACAGATGTCAAAAACTTGTCTGGCTTTTTTAGTTTATTTCGAATACGCAGAACATTCTGAGACACCATTTATCACCACTTATTAAAGATGATAAAGGTAAAAATCGTCTTTAAATTAAAAGAATAATACATAGATGTGAAAATCTGTTTGATTCATTGATTCAGATAACAAATTTTTAAAATATTTGCAAAAACTGATAATTTCGTGCATCCAAAGATTGTTATAGTTTATAGCGAAATTAGTGATGTTGTTTCACACGGAGAAATGATTGTAGATAATCTCGATTGAAAAAATTATATCAATTTACCTATGTGTATTAATATTATTAAATAACAATTCCGAAAGTTTCTTGAGTTGCCCAATGTTTTACAATCAATTATTAATAACGATAATAACTTGACATCCTCTGAAAATTAAAAAAAAAAATTATTAACGGAGAATTGTGGTCTTTTAAAATGGTGCATGGGAAAAACATTGGTATTACATATTTTTTATATTTAGATGATTGTGAGATAAACAACTGTCTTGTTCCCTCAACTCAAGCTGGCAGAAATTTTTGACATTTTCTCTGCGTTGATGACTGTGGCATTGTGTTTAAAGCTGGTGATAATGCAGTTTGGCGGAAAAAGGGGTAAAGTTTGAAAAAATTATAAGTGAAGTATTTTTTAGAAAGTCGGGACAGTTACTCATCATTTCGCATCATTCATTTATGGGTGTATAGTAAGATTGCTACAGGGTATTAAGCAAAAATATACCATAATAATAAAAATCCCGTCCCTCCTAATCGTCGCATTTTGCTCTTTCATAACTCAAGGTTCCTCTATCAGCTCCTGAAGTTTGAACCATCAGTTTTTGACTGCCCTGTAGCTTTCTCTTTCCGGTTCAGCATGAAAATTTCTATAGCATCGAGATATCACTGGAATTTTTTTATTAATATATTATAAAATTTTGATGCCACAAGATAGTAAAATTTAGTGTCACCTAAAATAGAAAATCGGTCAGTCGTAACCCCCAGAATATACAAGCCATGAATAATTTGAATGCAAAGATAGTGGACCGGTAGCGGCCGACATGATACGCACTTCTTGCCTTGTCTTACTGCTGGTATTTTTCACATAAAGGTAGCTTCGATTTCGTTCAAACACCATAATTGCCTGGGTTGGCCTGCAATTTGTTGCGAATTAAAAGCAACGTTTTAAAAAATTTTTCCAACAATTTCTTTTCAAATCGACATTTTGTTAACGAAATTTTCCAGGAGCGCTAATTTTATAGGGTATTCTTATATATAACAATATCTGCTTTAAATTAAATATTTGCAAGGAAACTGAATCTGACTTTTAATCAAGATACCTTTTGTAGCTTACGATCACAAAAAAATTAAAAAAATTTCTTGTACTGAACATTTTTTAATGATAATTTTATACATTTTTAGAATAATTTAAGACTAGAAAGCGTTACTTCAAAATCCGCACTAAAAAATAGAAAATAATTACTGTCTTCATTTAGTGAGTACCTACACCGTAAAAGTTCTCAAGAGCCTTCATTTGATATTGAATTAAATATTGAAATTACATTTGTCTATAAATCTTAAAATTTTCAAGATACATAAAGAAAGATAATTCAAATTAAATTACATAATTTAATTACATATTTTGATAAACATTAGGAGCTCCAAATTTAAATTTTTGCACTGTAGTGTTAAAGTTTCAAACGCTCAGACTTGCTTTCTTTGTGTACCTTAAATATTTTAAGATTTGTACAAAAAATGTAATATACAAAAATTTCCATATTTAATTAAATGCGAAATTAAGGGAAACTCTAAGAACTTTTGTGATTGTACCCATTAAGTCAAGGGAGAAATTATTTTAAATTTTTCGTGCGTATTTACAAGCAGTCGTTTTAAAAATATTATTTTTATATTTTCAATAGCATTTGATTAGAGCTCGGGGGGATCACCACCCGCTGTATCCGCACTTGTACCTACATGCCGTGTAATTAGATCTCATTTTCGTCGGACAAATTGAATGCACTTGGAATAATTTGCGTATTCTCACGTACGATTTTTCATCGTCGTTAGAAAGCAAAAAGAAAAGCTTAAAGCTTTTGAGGGACACCATAAGTACCTGGGTACAATTTTCCGATCCACAGGGAGTTGTTTTTTTTAAATCCGTCGAGAGTAGCACGGGAAATAATTTTTAGAATTTCTTAAAAGTTCATGTTCTCTAAAAGTTACACTAAATAATATAAACTAATCTGAACGAAAAGTTAACTTATTGTGTACGATTAATTTGGTAAATAAATTTGAGTACATTTGACGAGTGTTAATTAATTTAATTAATTTTCAGCCAATATTCCTTGTAGTGTATTTGCTAGATAAAAAAGGGGACTTTACCGTAATTTCCTTTCCGGTCGTTTCTTCCTGAACGTGCCAGGAAGCACGAGAGTTCGAACATCATAACAATTCTTAGCGTGAAAATAAATCTCTTATACTGTTTCCAAGGCTTGGCAACAAGTTAGATCAAGTAGAGATAGTACCGATCTTTTGCTACATAACGGCTGATCAGCGTCCCAAATTACTGCGATCTTTTGATTTTTTGGAAATAACCCGTCCTTGGTAGCCCAGTAAGAAAAGCACGGAGGGATATATAATTACCTATCTATAATTCGAAATTTTATTTAAGTGAAGATAGGCATTAAAACATCCAAAATAGTCGAGTGTGGCTGGATCGTGAAAAAATTCCTTGGTGTTACAAGATATATGGCTTTTAAATCAGGCCAATGTCAAACTATTCCCCAATGAATCTGCTCTTGAAGTCAAATATGGCGGCCTCAACATAATGTTGGCTATTCTTGGAATCCATTTAGGATTTCAATTCTCTGGAATGAATCAATATTGTAATCTTGACAGGGCATTTTAGAGGAATTGCTAAAAAGCTCTTCAGTATTTCAGCAATAGAAATTCGACCGTTATTTTTTTTATTCCTGCCTGTTTTTTAGGTATATTGTATACAGGGTGTTTTTGTTTAGGTAGTCCAGCGAGCAGGAGGTGATAGAATTTATATAGACGAACAGAAAATTGTATGGCAGTCGAGGGGGTCGACATCAATCGCTCCCAAACGGTGCTAGTCTTTCACAAAAAGTACAGGGTGTACGGTCGCGATCAAGAGGTAAGAACGTTTTAACGGCTACAGATACCACATAGGGTGTAATAGGTCAAATTGAAATAGGTAAGCAATTTTTATTAACCACCTTTTTGTTAAAAAAAAAAGATGTCAAACTCAAAAAATTATAGGAAAATCCGGAATTTTTACTTTAGACCACCAGAATTTTGAAGAGGAGAGGAGCTGACTGAACAGTGATTGAAAAGGTCATGAAGTTTTGCATACAATGAGCTCTGATTCCGACCAGACATCTCAGTAATTTATATATTTATTTTGTGATAGACTTGCATAAATTCTTAATCACCCTGTATATGGGTTGATGTGGCTGCAGTATAATTTTTTGGTCGTCTAGGTGAGTACTATCTCTTCCTGCTCTATGGACCACCTAGGTGGAAACACCCTGTGTTAGAAAATATTCTCCTAGATTCTGGTCAGTATGAGTTTATCGTGGGCTAGATGACTTCCACCTATATTATCCAGTGCTCCTCATATTTGTACTCCTTAATGGTGGACCTGGCCGCTAAATCAGGATGATTTGCATACCTAGATGCATAAATACTTTTGGGATCTCAGCTCTCTACGGAGCCTTCGGGCTTTTCTTAGTTATTAAAATAGCTTATTTTTTATATGTAGTATTATGTATGCCTCTAGCTTTCAAATTAAATTGTGACGCAAGTATGTGGGAAGTTATTGTATCCAAGACTGTTCTTATTTGCACAATTCGGGTCGTTCAAAAAGTTCTGCAAACTTACGTTTTTGGGAAGAGTATACAATATAAAAACCTAGGTAAATCAGTACGGTGTGATTCAGCAGAAAATTTCTATCTTGCCAGGGTGACAAAATAGGTTAGTCCTTAAGAAGACTACATACAAATATGAGATGATGAAAAACTATCCATTTCATCATAGCTACTCCTAGATATGATAATTGCATGTTTCACGGTTTAAGCAACATTAGACCTCATTTTAAAAAAAAACATTCAAGTTTATATGGTCTTTATGATGAATCAAATCAAGGTTTTCGCATGTATTTCTTCCTTCGCTAGTAGAAGGTAAAAGGCCATAAGTATCGTTCATTATGTGCTTGCAATTAATAGGTTTTCCAAATATGTTACGTAAATTATTACTAATACTGATGGTAACAAACTAACGCTACCAATATTATAGGCGTAATACTATACAAACAGAATTCTATGTACTTTCGGTATAACAGCTAAAACTATAAAATAAACTCCAGAGCTGCAGTTAACAAACTCCGAAATAATTTCAACTAAAAATGAGAAATTTGAGACATTCACTTCTGCTTTATCTAAATCCACCAAGCGTAGTCTATCACACAATTTCAACTCGTATCACAGCACTCTCTTAACACTTTATGGCAGACAACTTGTTAACCCTAAAAGTTCTCCAACAGTGACTTCACCCCTTTTTTTTTCCTTTCCTTTCTGCTTTTTGTATAAATATGAAAACCAGCAAGAGTCCTTCGGGATTAATAAATATTTCATTGCATTATACCATGACACAGAACAGAAAGGTATGAGCACATAAACATATCCCGGCATACGAACAATAACAGAGGCTCTTCCACCTTGAATAAAGTAAGGGCAGGGTCCGCCCCGCATGTTATGAAATTATGTTCTAGCTTTCGACTCTGAGGCAAATTTATGTTTCGTACAATTCACCAAAGGATTGCCATCAGGTCTACTCTGGATTGTATGGATGCTCTACATCTATCGAAATGGTAACTATAGAAGCATGTTAGGTACTGTGGCGCCTTGTGGTTTATATTTCGATGATGTAAAACTTTAGAGCGAATTATATTGTATAGATGTGTGTATGTGGGACATAACTGAATCTTACAAGCTTCTATACTTTGAGAGATATAATTTTGTTTAAATAATAATGTCATTAGCTTTAATATGAATTAAAATCAATGAATTCGGTGTAAGCATTATTAAAGTGGTGCAAACATTCTTGGAGTAAGAGTCTTAAATGTGGTTTAAGTGTACCACATAAAAATTAGCACAACCAGAACAAACCTACTCCATAATATGTTTGGCAAAGATACAGTAGCGATATTAAGCCACATAAGGAGTGTTATATTTCCTAGATCATCTCTTTACAAAATCCATAGTAGTAGTGTTGGTCTAATTTCTGACGCAATCAATATGATTCTCAAAAATAAAACGAGAGTTGAAAAACCTGCACCTGCAGTATTATCAAATCTGAATTTCCAGTAGCATTTCCTAAATTCTTCATCTACGTATCACTTGGAAAACAGCATTAATTTTGCGGACCCCCTATTAAAAGACACAGAAAATTATATGTAATATTGTACCGTAGTTTTCCCTATCTTTAGACCACTTTTTAGGAATACTTGGTTATAATTTCTCGGACATTTAGACTGTGCCATTTACTTTCGGTGCTGGGAACTTTGGTATCTTTACTAAAGAAACGAAATACTTACAGTTTTCTATACTTAATGGGTTTTATGCAGGATAGTTAACAAAAAGTGTTGTTACAAAGTTGGGGTCTGAGTAGCCTAACTAGCTATGAATGGACACCATTAACATTATTTGTAAAAAACTGCAAAATTCTGATTTTTTTATTAGGTACCTGCCGTCTGAATTTTTTAAATAATACATGCATTGTAATATGGTATGTAAGATTTTAATATAGAATTGAGTTTTAAAGTTTTTTGTTTTATATAGTGGCTGTAGAGATGTTATCAAGGTGAACAGTTGCTATATACTTCTGTAGAGCATCCGGGATAATACAGGTTTTCTTCAAATGTAAATCTACCATCACCAAATCTCCGTAATAGGAATTTTAAATATGTATATATGTGTAGAATATAATTATAACAATTGTTACAAATTTACGGATTTTATCGTTTTTGAATTTTATCGTTTCTGAATTGTGTCACTTCAAATTTTTTAAATTTTCGTTTTTTTTTAATTTTGCTGGATTTTATACTTCAGGATTTTGTCATGTTCCCGAGTGAGGTGACTATAAATTAGAATAGGGGCCTAACCGGTGCCGCTGTCATCATCTCGAAATTGCTAAGGCGGCTCTTTCTGAAAAGTATGATAGGGCCTTTGGAGTAGAGCGAGTATTGTCGTGGTAACTTGGTGACAAAAGACTCCACAATTTCTGCGTTTTCTGAGTGGATGCTGCCCGGTAACCGGCTTGATGTAGGTTAGAATCTGAGAAACCGTTCGGCATGAGTCCATTTCAGTCTTGCGGGATGTTACGTTTCTTTCGGTTGAAAAAATGGTTTCTAGAGTTCAGATTAAGATTGGGCTGGTTATGTCTGGAATCCGTGATTAGTCATTGACTATACCATGGGCCTGCCACAGTTAACTTCGTGGATGGCGGTTGACCTTTAATAGTTTGACCTGTAAATGATTCTCAGTAACCAGATTGAGACTGGTACTGAGATGATGCTATACTTACAATTTTAGATTAACACTTTATGTGCGGGGTGCCGCTCCCGCGTCACTAGTAGGTGTAGCGGTCGAAATCCATCGGAATGTGATAAAAAAACAAACTTTAGAAAAAACGTTCTATCTTCCAAACAGTATGGTCCTCGATATTGTATACTATCTGCAACAAGTCGCCTAAATTTTTAAAAATATATTGAGGTAATCACATATGTCACGCATGTATTGCAGGGTGCAGGGTGCACTATGGGTGCACTATGCAGGGTGTAATAATTTTTTACCCCCCCCCCCCCCCCCCACCGCACCACACCCAAAACGATGCGTCCTACCATCCCCTTCACCTTAAATTTTTTGCTTGACTCAACCTCAGCTATCATACCCTTGAGCTAGGCGCACCAATTATTACACCCTACATAGTGCACCCATAGTGCACCATAGATCAGTTCTAGCTTTTTAACTTATTATTTACTACATAATGGGCACGAAGACAAAAGGGTACAGTGGACGTATATTGGGATTTTTTATATATGGATGTAGTTTGGACCTTTACCAAGAGATTGGCATACAACATTCGTATACACAAATCGGGTAGTTGTACCTTTCCTGCCTTTAAAGTAGAGTCTGCTAAAAAGGTAGAACTACCCGTCCCGCCATTTAGCATCAGTCAGGCGCGCGGGTAGAACTACCTTTCCCGCACATAAAGTGTTGATTATAGTCAGTGATTGATTGTCAGAAGAACTGGAGATCTTGGACGACTTTGGACGACTTGTAATAAGATGATAGCTGTCTTTACGAGCTTGGTAGCTCATTAGAGAAGCTATGGCAAAACTGCTCCAGTTGATGGTGCCATGAGAATTAAATCGACCTCATGTCGACTCGATGACTCTGCAAAGACAGCTATAATTCAGCTGTGGAAGTGCAGCTACAATTCTGATACGGCTACAATGTAGATGTGAGCTCATATGTCGAGGATGAGAATAACTGTGCATCGACCTATATGTTCGCACTAGATAAAGAGAATCTCTGGAAGCAAGTGAAATAGCATTTGTCTTTTTGTCGGTAATTTCCTTTTGATAATCTTTCTTTAATTTGTATTTTTTTTCGAAATTTTCTTCTTAAGCCTTCATACAATATTAGTTGACGTTAGACTAAACACAACATTCTTGTTGTTATTATTTTTTAATACAATTTCAGAGACTGCCTAACTAATTCCCTTTTGTCATCAGCGCGATATTTCAAACTACTTTTGCTCAAATGTTTTTGCAGCGATTACGTCGATCGATTTTTCGAAATCTACCCAATGTATGTACAGTCTGGAGTGAACGTATTGCGACAGCACCTTAAAAGGAGTTCCTAAATCTAGCTTCCCAAGGTCCATGGTTTCATGGGCGAGGCCAGGCAAGTGCGGATGAGTTTGAGCCGGGCCACGCCGCGCCTATACTTTTCCCACAGCGCATGTTGACCTAAGCTGATTTGAGGCACTGTGCCTAGTTTTGTTTAATTTGCCATTCCAAAACGCCAAATGACGCATTAGCTCGGGCCACCACGGGCCACCTTAAGCCACCCGAACCACCTCGCGCATCCTCGTAATGGATGGGACGAGCATCAAAGTCGAGGTAACGCCACCTCGGACTAGACTCGTCCCATGGTGCATTGGCCTGTGAAATCACGGGCAGTGGGAAGCCAACTTAATTCAGTGTTTATCTCATGGGCCATTCCATATGAAATCTATTGAACTTTAACCCGACTATCACTATTGCCGTTCTTCTTTTGTTGATAGTTAAGGATAGTTATGAGATAATAATGCAACTAAATTGTTTTCCTTCGACGATTTTCTGTCTGTTGAGTTATATATAAATAGTCATTACTTTAGTTTTAATTATCACAGAGGCATGATCTTTAGCTTTAAAAAAAAAGCACAATCTTTCAGAGAAAAAAGAAAAAAGGTGTACTTTAGAAGAAAAAGAAATTAGAGATAAGAAATGTATCCAAGTTGGGATCTCAATGGGCTTAGGAACGATAATTTTTTTCATTAACAGAAGTCTAGTTATTTTTTGTAAAAAATAAAATTTAATAAAAATTTGTAGTGTTATTTTTTATCCCGAAAGTTCTTCGACTCAATTTTTTTAAAAGTAGAGATTACTCTTTAGACTTATTACCGGGGTAAACTTATATTTGTTCAAGAAGGATTCTTCGGTATATAGCAAAAGTTAAAAAATGTTTTTAAATTGTTATTCTATCACACAACCCATTATATTTTTGGTGGCAAGTTTCAAGCCTTGGTGTGGACTCATCAACAGGTCCCAAATAGCTAAATTGAGTGACTTGAAAAACAAATGAAAAATAGAATAAAGAAAAGAAATGAAAAAATGAAAAATATTGAGAGAAAATTGAAAAAAAAATAATTTTTTTTTATTAAATTGACACCAAAAAATATAATGGGTTGTGTGATATAATAACAAAATAAAAAACATTTTTTAGCTTTTACTATATACCAGAGAAAATAAAAAAATTCCTTCTTGAACAAATATCAATTTATTTTGGCATCTTAATAATGAAACTTTTTCGTAGGTTTTATTTTTTTGTTTTCTCTGCGGCTAAACTCGTATATTGTCGAACGTAAAAAGTGTTTCTGAATAACGTCGTATCAGACTGTATACTGATATGATAAGGGGTTCCTCAGGGCTCTGTTCTATGTCCACTTCATTTCTATTGCTTGAAAACTGATTTTCTTTCTATTGTAACTCACCATCAGGTACACCTCTATATCGATGATGACCAGTTCTATTTAGGACCTCCCCGTGGGTTAATTAAAGATGCTGCAAGCAAAATTAACGAGATCCTTTGCAATATTAGTGGTTGGGTAGTAAGTAATTTATGTTCTTAAGGTTTTTCAGTTCATCCACAGATGGAAGGGCAGACCCTAGAGTATCCAGAGAGGTTCGGGCGATGGCCGGACACGCACCTAAAAAATGATCGGTTGTCTCAGGCTCTCCGTCCAGGCAGGATATACACTCAGGGCTGTCAAAAACTTCCATTCTTGTTTGATGAGCGGAAATTAAGCTGTGGCCGGTAATGATGCCAACCACAATTCCACATAAGAAAATCGGAGAGATATGAGAGACCCGATGCTCGAGGTGGCAATGCCTATTGCGGGTTCCGGTCGAAGAATGGAAAGTAAGAGCCAGCCCTATCTAAAATGTCAGTCTTTTGATTCTCATGATTGCCATATGACCAGCACAGAAGGGATACCTTGTTATGGATACACAACTTACCCACAGACGACCTGCAATCCTCAGTAACTTAGATATTATCTGAGGGCCACTCAGAGCCATCAAGGCTACCTGACTATCCAAAAGGATAGTCCTTTCCCTTGATTTGCATATCAAGGGCTAACTTCGCTGCCATTGATATGGCGAAGACAGCGGTGTGACTTCTAAGAGAGCACTCCATCCCAATATAAGGCTCAGGAAAGTAGAGACCCGCCCCCAGTTCCCTCATTATTGAGAGAGCCGTCGGTGGAAATTTTTAGAGCCGACTGGGGAAGGATCGATAACGCACTTCTCCAGCCCACCATGGGAGATACTGGCCAGAGGGTTTTCCAAGTGATCTATTACTGTGTAACAAAGTTAGGAACTTGATTTTGAGATATAATATAATACTTACCTGGGGTTAACTCTAGTAGTAAGGTAGGATATATGGTGTTCTGTAATTGTAATTTAATTATTTCAGCATTTTACTCTACTTTACTTGCTTTACTTAGAATTTTTTTCAGTTTTTTTCTAAATGTTTTAGTTCATTTATTTTCGTACATCAATTTTAGGTAGTACATTCTTTAATTAAATCTTCCGCTTAGTTAGTTCTTTATTTTGTTCTCATTCTATATATAGGTATTATTTTTTCAATACCTTTGGATTGTACAAACTTAAAGGGGAGCTGCCCTAATTGTGCTGTATAACCTACCAAAAATAAAACGAATTGATTTGAACAAAAATAACGAAGAATGGCCTCGATTCAGAATTCTTGGGGTAATTGCAGGACCAAATGGACTAAGATATTTTGAATTAAAGCAATTTAATTTACGGAATTTCAATATCGTGCCGAATTGCCTATAGCAAGGCTCCAATCCAGAGAACGTCATTTGTCGAATGTATTTAATCTGACCACACATAAAAGAGGGGCAAAATTTAATTTGCCTCGTCAGTCTTCTTATGCTCCCCTTGTGTCATCCGAAATATCTCAATTAACCGACGTGAGTCAACTTACACCATTACAAAAAAACAACAAAAAACCTTTCAACCTATTAAATAAGCTTTCCAAATGAAAAGTCCAATCTACAACTAATAGATTTCCAGAGACCAATACACTCGAAAAAATTTCCAACAATATCAACCAAATTCATTATTTCTTAAAAATTATTTTAAACCGTTTTCTTTATCAAAACCCTTTCCACATAACCTTCAATATCCACCTACCTTTTCATAAAATTATTGAAAATATTGCAACCCGCCAGATTTTATCAGCTGCACGAAAAGGAGGACCGAAACTTTGTGTAGTTTACATTTTCTCTCGATTTCCTGCCACACTATGCTCGAAATTTCCATGCTCGGATGCGTAGCGTCTTCTTCAGATTTATGAGCTTAGGAAATTAATTTTTGTTCAATGATTTATCGCTAAAATATTATAATGATGATAATAACCCAAAATTTCCAGTTGAAACAAAGAATCCCCGCTCACACCTCCCACGGGAACAGTATTATAAGGAGAAAATTTGCGAACGGTGGTAGATATCCCCTATGCGGGCTGGGCCGGTGTTACTCAGTTTTGCAATAAACGATTACAAATGGTCAAAGTTTTCGCGTAAAGTGCATTTATACAGGTCCTGGCCGAATGGCTGTGTTCAGAGGATCTCACAAGTCGACCTCTGATAAAACAAATGCACACTTTCAAATTGGGGGCATTTGTTTCCATTTGGTTTTAATTAGAAATTATGAAGTTATTGCGGTTGGTCGCCTTCTTTCTCTTCCTCTATGGTATTCCCATGTATATATGTAGGTAATCCACCAACCATACCTTGACTCTCCCCAAAGACTCTGAGGGGATTAATACCCTTCCAAAGTACTGATACTGATAGGGAAGGGAGTAACTCTAAAGTTGCAGCGCTTCACCTTTACATGTTATATACGTGCAAATATGAGATTAATTAAATTCCGAATAATTCACGCTCACTTATAGTAACCACATACGCTGACGACTTACATACATATATATAGAGACACTATAGAAGTGGGGTCTCTCATACCCCACCGAACAACTTCATTTACACTTTCGCCCAAAAGTGAGATTGTAAACTTCCATACTGAAATATTTAAATGCGAAAGGATTTTGCTGGAAAAGGATTGTCTTAAGAACAAAAAGCTTTTATCACAGCCAAAACTTTGTTATTGTTAGGATTGTTAGGGAGCATTTCATGGAGCTTCTCCATACAGCCACATCCTTTCTGTGTTTGTGCGCATGAGGTGGGTCGGATAATGAACTGCTTTGAATTAAGTTCCAACGATATTGTTCCAAGAAGAACACTCTTGAATGGTTTTGCGGTGCCGTTTTATGGCATTCTGACTGAGTGTATTCGACTTCCTAATTCAAAAGTATTATACTAGATGAATATTCACTATGGTTTAACTTTTCCGCCCTCGCTTCGGAGGCTTTTTCTTACTGTTAGCTTGGCTTTTGCCATACCAAATCAGACAAAGCGCCCCCCTCTGAAAACTCATTTTATAATATATCCTTCCGTTGTGTGCCTGCCTATTGTGCATGGTCCTTTCCCAAAAGATTAAATAACCCTTTTAACCTTAAAGCTGTATGTCCGAGGACCAGACAGATGTTTGGACTATTACTATCCTCCGAGATATGGGAGACACAAAATTAATCCTTTCTGCTTAAATGAACAGCACTTAAAACACATGGGACACTCCAGAGGGGCTCTGGTGTGAATAGAAAATCTCTTCTGAAATGTTTCTTAAGTTTTTGTTCCGGATGACATTTTACAGCTGGACTGGTTAGACTGGACTCATTTGTGGAAAATATTAAAAATACAATTTATGTGGAGTGCACCTGAAGAGGAAGAAGAGATAACCAATTAATCTAGGCTCGGTTATTTAAATCATTTCCAGCCTATGCTTGTATGTATGTCGTGATGATAGATATATGTGTAGGTGTTACTAATTTAGAGATATATGCATGTAGGTGGCAATATGTGTGGTCAAAGTGATTTCTGAGTAGCTTTCAGAAATATACTCAAAAATTAAATGAAATATGTGAGTTGCCATTTCAATCCCCCACCATGTAGCAAAACCAACGAGAATATTGAAATGTGTGGCGAATGGGGTAAAGAGCCCAGGACCTCATCTCCTTCGAGGATTCTTTGATAAGTCAGTGACATTGAATAGAAAGAAATTAAATTTTTTGATACAGGTTTTTTTTTTAGTTCGATATACTTTATCCATTGCTTTTTTAAGGAAGCATTATCATGGATTTTGTTGACCATCTCTTCAGTTCTTCCAGATTCCTGTGCAGACAACAAGCAGCCGAGATGCATGATGCATCTCTTATAAGGGTATCTATGATGCCTGGAAGGTACGCTAAAAGTATCTCAGGGCACATATTTACTACTGACAAGATAATATGCAGCATTAGAAAATGTTGATGAATCTGTGTATAAAGCTCGACGGAGGGGATGACATCTATACGGGTATTCTAATATAAGAAGTATGAGATCTAGTACTAGTTTTTGTCTTGTTCTTTAGGCAAGGCATATATTCCTCAAACATGGAGAGCGGATAAGATGGTTTTTATCATAAACGATTGTGACCGTAACAGCGTAGAACTAAAATCTTATCGCCCGTGAGCAATATTAGAAGCAGCATCACAGCAGTCACTTCACCGCCATCAGTATGCCTACCAGTGAGGAAAATCAATGTCGCATACCTTCCAAAATCTTTTTATAACGCTGTTTATGTTATGAGCTCACGCAAACAGCCCTTAAAATTATTTTTAACTAGTCACGAAATATGCGGCTAAGTATTGGTCTTAATAAAGCCACAATCGTTTCGATTACAAGGAGATACCATTTTGGAGACATCATGCAACTCAGTAAAGGTGTCTAATTTCTGGGGATCATCCTCAATCAGTAACTCAGAAGGAACTAGCATTTGTTGAAGGTTATACAGGAAACAACTGCATCCAGCATTCTAACTAACTATATGGAAAAATGTATGTAAGTTTGAAAATAGTTTTTACATACAGCGCCTTCGTAAGAAAGATCAAAACAGAGGAGAATATTATTAGACACATCTATGGATTATCATAAAAAGTTACAGGGTGATCTATAAAACTTACCGAAATATCTTTAAGTTCCGTAATCTCGGAAATCGTTACGACTTACTTCCCCGAACACGTACAATTATTGGGTTGTCTAAAGCATGAACTATCCTTCGGGTGTAGTAGTCTTGAATGACATTGTCCAAATTGATATGATCTCTATTATTTGCTTTCGCATTCAAAAACTATCGCTAGATTTCACAATCTTAAATCACTCATTTTTGAACGTAGATAATTTTTAATTAATTTTAATTTGGAAAAGCTACGTCGTTCACAACTATAGATACATGGATGACGAAAAAGGTTCTTTACAATATTACTATGCTACGAACAGAGTTTCTCAACCTATATTTTTGAATAAATATTAGAAGCTCAAGAGGGCTCTTGTTCGTTTTTCCAACGTTTAACTTTTTCTCGTAAAGCAGATGCAAGACATAAAATTCTAGATCTTGTTCCTTTCAATATGGAACTGTCCTTCGTCAGTGTCAACAAATTTGGCCCAACTTTGGTGGCTTCCTCTCAATATTTCAGTAAAACCGAGCTTTAAAAAAAGCGCGGGAGCATTGTGCGAGAGTAAAATCTAAAATTCCATTTATTTAATTTATTTTCCAGAATTAATTAATTGCTACTTTTTTTTTGTTGCTTGTAATCTGCGTTTTCACATTTTTTTGTAAATTTTCAAAGAGAGTTTGATTTTTTCTTATTTTTGTCTATTTTCCTTCCTTTTCTACATATTGACATTTAAATGAAAACCAGTCGGAAATATCTTCTGGTTTTCTGACTTATTCGCTTCAACCGCAATGAAGCAACAAGTGTGTTCCTCTCCTATAATGTAGATATCCATGACCAATAGGGGTGTTGTTTGCAATAACAACAATGATACTTAAAAAAGTATTAACACACTGATATTTGAGTGAAGTTAAATTGGTTGCGTTTACGACGAAAAGTATAAATTCACCTGATTTTTGCGTCGCGCGCATAGCGTATGGTGGTAATCTAATGCTTATGACAGACATGGAGTATCGATATCTAGATATTCCGAAAATCTAGATATTAAAGTACCTCTGACAGACATAAAAGAGGATATTGATGTGGCAAACCGTACCTCCGAAGAAACATTTTTTTTTATATAGTAGAAATTGTAAGGTTTCCATTACCAATTATATATCTTGAATTATATAGACTAGTACACTGAAAAAAAATATTAGTTGCTTTACGCTAATAAATTTGTTTCATTAACATATAATATCAGTTGATTTTCAGCTTACGAATCATATTCGTTAAGAAAACTTATTGGCATTAGTTGATTTAGCTAATCTTGTTTAGTCATAAAACATTTGTGAATTCAACTAATTGTTTAGGCGGTTTTGATAATCTTTGGGAATTTCGTATCCGAACATCTTTTGTTTATTCATCTTATCATTTTGTTGAATTAAATAATTTTTATATAATAAATTTCGGAAAAATAGAAATATCAGCTAAAACAGTCGCCTTTAAAAACACTTATTAGAGCAATCGACTAATAAATATTACTCTTTCAACAAATTCAATTCACCAAATTAACTAATTGATTGGTTGATCTAGCATACCGCATTATTTAAAATATCTGAAACATTAGTTTGAAGACATTAGTAATCAACTAATCGAATTTGTTAAAATATCTAATACAGTTGGAAAGTTCAACTAAATTTGCTATGAATTTAATTATTTTTGTAATTATTATTTTTATATGATTTTATTATCTGTCTGCAGTAAGCTGACAATATTTTTAATAAAGAGAAAAAAAAAGTGTTCTGTATGGGGAAAAACTCTATGTGTGGATTCTCATTAGGACGGCTGAGAGTTTCTGTCTACTGTAGACGCTGAAGAAAATATTAAACAAACCCCATATATACACTCAGTATAAGTTCTAAGTGTGAATTATATCAGGCAAAAATTTCTGATTTATTGATTTATCGAATGTATTAGTCGAAATTACGAATTGGGTTGGGTTTTAGCATGTCCAAACGAAATTCAAATTGAAAAAAAGATGTGTCAAAGCAAAGGTTCAAATTTTTCGATTCAAAAAATGTATTGGTTTATTTTAATGGTTCTGCGCATAAGTTTCTAGAACGATGAAGCGAGAGTAAAAATGGTTATGATTCATTTTGCTGTTAATTTTTCAGTACAAGAACAAATTGGCCCTAAACGTTTTCCCAGAACACTTAAAATTATGTAAATTTTCTATGCGAACACAACGGGTATCAAGATTTCTTCCATTTATGAAATTATATTTATTATTTTCGAAAATGCCATAGATGAACGGATAGACGGGCAAACGGACAACCATGCAGCAATCAAAATAACAATTATGTGTGGGTGTCCAATACATGTTTCCTTTATCAGTAATATGCGTTACCATCGAAATGATAAACTCAATATGACCTATGAGTTTTCATCTAGGGTAAAAATAAATATTAATGATGCAGTGATTTAAAATTTAAAGTTATGCGAAAATTATATTATTCATATCAACAAATGTAATTCGTTAATTTAGAAAATTGTGAGGTTACATCATATTAAAAACTCTATCAATTTATTGTTGAATTTATTAATTGTATAAAATTGTAAAAAAATCATAATCTAATATGTTAATTTTACTAATATGTCTTCTAAAATATGATTAGTTAATTTATCATCAAATATTTGTTAACTGAACTAATTGAATTCGAAGCTACAACTAAAGTATTTTCCAAAACAACTTAGGGCAAATAAACTAATTCCAATTAGAAATTGCAACTAATTAGCACTTACAATTTTATTAATCACTTAATTGTTTTACCAAATCAATTTACAGGAATTACTAATGTACAGTCAACTAATCGTGATTTGTGGTTTAACTAATAATTTTTTTTTCAGTGTACGCGAAACCTCTTTGTAACCGCTATAAAACCCTTACAGAGCTTAAATGGAGAATTATGTAAAGGTTACCGTGACTTGATTTAGGTAACATTATATAACTAAAAGTTTTATAAAATGAGTAACATAAATATTCTGGTTACCTTAATATAACTTCTTATATAACTCTTATATAACCCAGGGTGTTTTCGATTAATTTATTCTGGTTATAGTAGTGGTTGCAGTAATGTTTCGGTTACTTTTCCACAACGCTTGGAATTTCTCAAACTGATTACTTTTATTGATTGAAATGGTAGGGAAATTACTTTTCGTTACCTTTATAAAACAATATAATGCAAATATTTACGCATCACATCTTGACATATTTTTTTGTATTGCATTTTTATGTTGTAAGGGTTTAATATTTTTACATCTTAGAATAACAATTTTTCGGTATGTACGTGGTGAAATTCAGCTGCAATTAAAATTTTACCATGAAATATCATCATAAATACTTCTAGAAAATACAGACCGCTCCAAAAGTAAGCAATATTTAATAATTTTAGTTAAATATGAAAAAATTTTATATTCACACTTTGGTGATATTAATTCATAAAAGTAACATTACATAATTTAGAAGATGTATTTTCTTCATATAACAATAAAACAATTAAACGGGGGAAGGCTTTGGCGATCGAATGTAGCTTGAGCGATTTTCTTGAATAAAAAAAGTGGAGTTTTCTACTTCTCGTGATTGCGCGGAATTGGTGTATCGTGGAAAATGACTTCCTTTGAGAAAATGTTCACAAAAGAGCACTTAAGGTCATGGAAGAAAGAACTTCAAAAATATATGTGGAATGTAGTAACTGAGGTGTATGTGACCCACGTGCATGAAACTGGGCTTTACGCCGACAAAAACGTCCCGAGAAAGCTTTCTGAATCAAAAGAAACTACATTACACTCGGCGGGATCTTTAAAGTGATATGCAGAATGCCGTTTGGAGCCCCCCCCCACTCCCGCCGGTGGTTCCAACCCCCTACCTTAGGAGTATGCGGAGGAGAATTTTCGTGTACAAATTGTAGCTGGTAATGAGTTAAGGTGAACAGTGAAAGCCGTTTTCCGATCGGGCATACCCTTACCGAGTTAGAACCGATCAAATGTGCGAAAAGCTACTACTTAAGTTCGAATAAAAACGCGGGAAATACTAAAAGAGTGAGTATGAGGATGACTCTAAATAGCTATTTAAGCCCCCGAGTATAGGAGTGTGGGTACTCAAACTTCTTCTCAAGACTTAAGGAGTTCGATCTTTCATGTTTGGAGGTGTCGGGCCTAAAATGGGGATTCCCCTTTTTTATTCTGTCTCGCACAAAACAAACTTTATTCATGCATTTTTCATATGTAGGGGAATGTCGTTAGGGTTGGCCTGCCATCTAGGTCAGCCAACTGCGATGTTTTTAGTTTTGACCACTCTCTCAGTGAAATTTTCGTAACATTACAGATTTGGAGAGTGAAAGCATAGCACGTGTTGTGCACTTAGTGGTTTGAAATTCCAAAATAGTTTTTTTTTATCAGTAGTGACTACGGCCGGAAAGTGAGTGGAAAATATGCAATCATCAAGGTAAGCATTGTGAATGTGTTTCGTGTCTCACGCTGGAAAACAGAACAAAAGGAAAATTCAATCCTGTAGCATGTTTGGTTGTGGTGTCTCGTGATGTGGCAATGGCGCTTGTCAACAAGGTTGGCCACTTGGTGTAGTCATAGTTGGCCCACTGTGTGCTTGGATGACGTCCAAAAACGTCCTGTATCAATCCCAATGCAGTCCGCCAACAAAACACGAGCTAAAGGAAAATCCCGCCCAAAAAAGCACAGAAAAATCCCTCTCCGGGCAATGCAAGAGAGAAGTGCATTTGGTGCATCAATATAATATAATATATATATATATATATAATATATAATATATAATATATATAATATAATATATATAATAAATAATATATATAATATAATAATATATAATTTCGAATAATGTGAAATTCAACTTTTGCTAGATAACAAAAAAATGCAACAAATTCGCCTTTTTATTTTATTCAATCAATTTTTCCAGGTAATTTTCAATCATTTCAGCACATTTTTCGTCGGTTGGCCAACCTTTACAGCACTATCCGACCTTGACAGCATTTTACCTTCGTTTTTTAAATGCCTACATTTTTTCATTTTTCACACAATCAATTTGCGATGTTCAGAAAAAGTGGTATTTTTTCCCAGACCTTCCTAAAAATGTGCTTGGATTGATCAAATTCTTTCTTAAACGAAAATTATGGGAAAAGTCAAAAAGGTGGCCAACCCTGATGACATTCCCCTACATAAGCGTGGACGAATTTTCGGTGTGGAACTGATTAGTTTTTCGTTTTTTCTATTTTTTATATGCAAATAGGCAGAGAACAGTTCTTAGTTGTTTTAAGTTTCGTGATACTTTTTGAATATTAGTTAGATTTATGAACAATCAGAAAAGATTTGGAAAAGTAGTGCCACTGTTTTAAGTCCTGGCTAGACATCAGTGAAATAGAAAATTCCAATAAGAGACTTTACAGTGAATGCGTATCAAAGTTAATTATATAAGTACGGGGAAAAAAAATGGCCGTAGTAAATTTCAATTATAATATGAAAATAAATCTGGAAAATAGATTTAAATTCAAATCGAGGTTTTGAGTCCGCTTCAATAAAAAACAACGAAGCTTTCACAGAATATTTAAACTCCTTTATGACAAAAAGAAAACAACGGAAATCTCTTCCTTCCACCCAATATCACCGAACTTAATCTCTTAATGCTGCAATAACACCGAAAATTGATAGCACTTCGACGTCTTTATACGCAAGCCACCAAGCCCATTAGTTCGTCCACCCTCTGCAAGCTTATAAAGCTGCCGTCTGGATATTATCTCTGAATGAAAGAATAATGGGGGAGGCATAAAGTCAAAGTGGAGTAAATGGCAGGGGCAGAGAGACGGTAGTGATGGGTAGCAAGTATAGCTATTCAAAAAAAATCGACCAACAAATTGTTCTGTTCGTGTTGATACTTCCGAGCCGGAAAAAGTCCAATCGACTGAAGGCCCAAAGATAATTGATTTTCGGCTGTTGTTGTCGAGTGTTCCCTGGGACTTTTCATTGAATCAAAGTATTTTCTCCAATTCCTCTGATGTATATGAGTGTGGCGACTCTGGGAAGATTACGTATCCCGATCCCGACCTAGACTGCAATAAAATTTAAATACAGAGTGAACAAACTTATATACATACGTCTCCCCTGAGATGTTCCTCCTGGCACTTCCGATATCTTCTATCGTTTCAGCAGAAATCAGACTAGGGGATGAATTTCCGGGATAGCCATAGTGAATGCAAGCATCGAGGACCGTCTGCTTAACCTTATTCCTGGCATATACTCGTATACGTATATATGGACGTTACACAGCTATACACATACAAATGGACCTTTTCTAACTGGAGAGTGTAACATATGTTTCAGATAAAGGAACGATTTGTTATTGTGAACGAAGTTCAGTTGTTGTAGCAAATTGATGCAAACCGAATAAGAAATGGTTTCAATCTTAACTTGATACTCGTATACTTGGTGGTAGTGGGTAATGCTAGTAGAGGAAGTAATTTTTTTTTGTTTTTAGATAGACAATTGAGATCTTAGCCTTATTTATGTTTAGCCCTTTTTATTTTCGTGTTTAAGTCGTAGATCTTCCAGAATGCATTTCGGCAACAGATGCAGTTTTTTTTATTATTGAATAATTCAGTCGCTTGCCTTGCTTTAAGAAATATTTCTTATCTGATAACGTTGTTTTGCTCTTCATACAGCTGATTTTTTTCACATATATCGCTATCATTGTTAATATAGTTAATTTGGGCGCAGTTGGTGTTTTTAAACCCTGTTCTCCTAAGGAGTAAGAATTCTTCTGTTTTTCCATCAGAGGTGTCTATAAGCCATTTTTCCTTGTATCCCTTTTCAATGAAGTGATTTTTGTTTGTTCTGACAGCTATTTAGGGTAGCTCAGCTAATTCGTGTAAGGAGCAGACACTCCCAGGCTATCCTTGACTTAATAGTGAAGGACCTAAAGTTTTCAGAGAATATTGGTGGTTGAGCCATTTATGGCTCTTTTAATACAGGTACTGACGCATTCTTCTATGTCGAATAACTCAGCTTGGAATACGGTAGGGCTAGAGCCCAGGGCCTTTGAGTATGACATCTTAGGCTGTTTATGCCCAGCTAGATATCGCTGTTAGTTTTTGTACCGTATGTGCACTACATCATCGATCCTTGTTGTTGAAAGGATGGTATAGTGGAATGTCATTATTATTATCCTCCCAAAACTACGTTCAAAGGTCTTACAAAATCCACCTTGGGTGTGATTTATATCAGATATTGTCGTCATTTGTTGCTTGAAGTATATCTGCTTTAAGATACTTAAATGACCAAACAGATCACCTGGGTTGAACTATTTCTCGGTTTGCGGATCTTATAGTACCTACTGGAACTCGTTTCCTTTTCACCTGAGAATGAAGTGGTGGAAGATTTAATTAGGTTTCTATGGTTGCTGTAGGATAGGTACTCCTGGCACGAGATATTTCAAGACAAGCATGTCGCTAGATTCTTTTAAGAACAGCCTCGGTTTCATTTTTGTCCACCATGCGAGGGCAGCATAGGTGACCTTGGGTCTAACAATCGTGGTGTGTATCCAATACATCATTCTTGGCCTCAGACCAGATATTCTACCAATAAAGCGTCGACACGAGAAGAGAGATCCTCCCGAACTTTCCGTCACTCTGGACAGATGCCAATTCCAGGTGAGTTTCTTACCAATATTAATTCCGTATTATCAAGAAGAAACCTGCATCGTCAGATGGTTTGGAAACATGTTTGAGAAATGCTGCGTAACAGCTACCATGAACGGAGAATCTACACCAATAATGGCTACTAAAGGTTGCCCATTAGGCGTGGTTTTATCACCACTTCTATGGCTCCTAGTTGTGGATGAGTTATTAAACTTTTTCCAAGAGGCCGGCTTTAAGGCCCAAGGATACGCTGAAGACATTGTCGTTTGTGTTAAAGGAAAGTTTGACTCAGCTTTATTTGACTAGAAAAGGAAGTCTCCAGGTCCCATCTCCTAAGCTATATGGAATTGCAATAGAATATTCCAAAGTAGCAAAATATCTAGGAATATCTGGAATCCCCACCTGGAAATGACAGCTAACAAAGCCATGTGGGCATTCAGCTCTTGCCACAGGATTCTCGGGAAAAAGAGGGGTCTAAACCCCAAAATGACTTTATAGATCTTCCAGAGCATAGTCAGACCCATACTTTCTTATAGGGCAAATGTGTGGTGGCCTAAAATATTGCAGACAACCATCAGAAGAACCCTTACTGGCATGTTTGGGCGCCACTGGCTCCTTAATATCATGTCGTCAACGTGCACCTGAAGCCATTCTTGGCTTACAGCCTCTCTACTTCTTTATTTAGAGGGAAGAGGCGTCTAGTATGCTTCGAAAAAAAAGACCAGATGAGTGCACTTCCTCCAGGGTGGGTCATCTCAGTATCTTCGAGCAGATCAACATTAACGACCTAGAAGCTCCAACAGATACTATGGCCAAGAGATTTTGAAAGAGGTTACAAGGTAACCATTAATGAAGGAAGCCAGATACTAGACAGAGGACTCCAGTTTCCGCAACGGGCCCATGTCTGGTATACTAACGAATCCCGGAAGGACGGGATAACAGGCGCAGGGGTGGTGGATCCAGAAATGGAACTATCCATTCCGCTTGGCGCCTCACCTTGCATTTTTCAGGCGGAAGTCTATTCTATAGAGGTTGGAGTTCAGGAAAGCCTAGATATGGGCTGTTGGAACTTCAACATCTTCATTTGTTCAAACAGCCAAGCTGCGCTCTTAGCTCTTTATTCTCAAGTATTTGAGTCGAAACTAGTCTGGAGCTGCTACTCGAAACTCCAACTACTGTCTAGGGACAACCAAGTAATCTTAGTTTGGGTCCCTGGACACGGAGGAGTGGACGATAATGAAAAAATGGACGAACTGGCTAAAACCGGAGCTGAATGTCCGTATACTCCCGACATTTGGCCTACCAAAATGTCACTTTAGGGGGGAACAGCTTAATTGGGAAAACAGGCAACTGGTTCGCCTTCGGTGTAGCGCGACCGGTATGAGGCAGACGAAGAGATTCTTCAACCCCTCTTATCTCTAGACGCGCCAACTTATTGGACTTAGCAGACAGTCGCTCAGACTATTTGATAACGCAGGCCATGGCCCCTTCCGTCACTTCCTGAAGTAGATAGTCAAATTCGACAATGAACTGTGTCGATTGTGCGAAAAGGATGATAAAACCTCGATGCATGTTATATGTGAATGCCCAGCACTTGCAGGTCTAAGGCTGCAAATCACTGGAGGAGCACTTGTCTCCCCGGAAAATATTTGTAATTTATCCCCAAAAGCAGCTCGTTAAAACGCTCGATTTTGATTAACCACTCTAGGGGTAGGCACATTAGATCAGCTATGGTCGCGGTGTCCACAAGGCTCTGGAGGCCTAGTCGCCCCTACTCTTAAGATTAACATTAATATTAACATTATCAAGAATTGAACCCGTTAGTGAAAACTTCGTTCTTCTCGTGAACGAAACGATAATCGTTTTGCTGGGGTTTATGCTAAGGTCTTTGTTTAAACAACACGTGCGGACTAACGAAAGGTCTTGTGCGTCAAATCGGATATGATCTGGTCACTATCTGCTCATATAAAGACCAGTAGGTCATACAAGTAGTCATGAAATACCGCATTGGTCAATTTCACTAGGATATCATCAATTACAATCGAGCACAAGAGTGAGAAAAGTACTCCTCCTTGTAGGCAGCCTTAACCTGAGGTGATCCTGAGTTACCTAAAGTTGTGATTATCGTCTTTCTGCAAAGACCCATAAGGTCAGCTCTTTTGCTTCAAGAGCTAATGTGTGAATAGCAGTTGCAGTATGCTACATTGATAAGCAAACTGATTAGAATGAATTCGTTACAGAATTTCACTTCGATTGTGTAGGTCTAGAATATTTCCCATGGACTTAGTCAGAAATGAGGATAGTCTGATGGGTTGGAACGATTTGGCTAGAGATCTAGCTCTTTTTATTGATTTGGTTATAAACACCACACTGATGTCTCTCCAAAATTGGGGAATAGAACGAAAGGAGTACCTTTCAACTTCTTGGTATATTAAAGCTAGGAAGATGCCATCACAATTTTCACCCTCCATGGGGATAATTTACATATTTTTCTCAATAGTGATGTTTAATTACCAATTTAGTTGTTAAAAACAAGAGACTCGACAGTATAAGTGAAATCAATAAATATCTAGGTAACAATCAGGACATATTCTAGTGGAGATGTTAACCAATAAAGTTCACAAACTGTAATGTTTCCTTTTATTGTTTCCTATGACATCTGTCTGTGAAATTAAGTATAAATAGGATGAATTTTTATAGTATATTTTTGTACACTTGTCCTTGTTACTTTTTCTGTTGTTCTAGTTGCGTTCTTTAATTACTGACCTAAACTGGTTTAGGCTAGCTTATAAAAAGAAAAACTAGGTTTCCCTTGACAAAAGACTCTTGAAATGCGGGCCTCATTTAAATTTAAATGATTGGAATATCGTCGTTTACTATGTTGAGATATTAAAGAATGAGTCCTTATTAAATATTTTCAACTTGCTTAAATTAATCATAAGTTCGTTGATATTTATTGCTTTATTTAAAGAGCAATTTTCCATTTGGCTCCGCACAACAAATTCTAATACTCTGATTTAAGTAAGGTGGTTTATAGCTTTCGGAATCTAATTACAAATTATCCGAGTCTAAGAGCAATTTAAAAAACTTATAGCAATTCTTCTAAAACAAAACCTCTAACACAATAAATTCAATTAAAAAAGCATTCCAAGGAATAGCTAATTTGCCGAAAATATCAAAAGCTCTAACAAAGGTGTACCAACCTACGTTCAAGTAGACTTTCCTAAAGTAATATTTTATTGTTGCCTCCCCCTCGAACAAATATAAACATTAATTTGCATACCCAACACCGAGGCATTAGCTAGATATAGTGGCGGCGGAGTAATATTAATACAACTGTCATCATAAGGCGGAAAAGTTGGCTAAAGTGACTCTAAATTCGAAGGTAAAACAAGACTTTATTGGATAGAATTTTTCACTTCCCTCACCATAATGGGGACAAATATTTTTATTTCGCGCTTCTTTTATCAAGGGTCCCTTAAGATTTTCACTCCCCCACAAATATTCTGTTTCTTTTTCTTTTATGATGTCTGACTTACAGGAATTATGCTGATCTTATCATTTCTGTACACAAATTGTTCTGCTCATTTTGAAGTGAGGAATTGTAAATAAAAATAAAGAAAAAAAGATAAATGTTTGTGTCCAAGTGGAAAAATTCCCTAAAGGGAGTGGTGTGGAATTACTGAATTTGAGTGGATTTGATAGATAGATATGATACTTCACAGGTAAAGCAGAGATGACATGACTGGAAGTTTTTAGAGATTACTGCAATAAAATGACCGTCTGTACTAAAGACAGGCGGTGATATTCCGTAAGGGGGTTTGTGACTCGAGGTTAAAGAAAAGTACACACCAGTATAAGGAAATTTGACCGTTTTCACTTTACTTACTCCTAAAAAAGGAATAGTAATCCACAGTTTCACATCGGAAAGATATGTACCTACTTTTTCTTTAAACATTTTCTTCAGAATTTTATGTTTTTTTATGTGAAAATAGTCTCAAAGGAGTTGTATTGATTCAGGTGCCTTGACATGGTGTGTGATGCAGGGATGTTACGAATATTTGCATTCGCATCATTTTAAATATTCGCATCGACATTTGCATTCGCATCAAGCGATGCGAATGTTTTGGGAATGCGAATGTGTACAGGTCGTGTCGGCGCAGGCAGGCATCACGTGTTTCATTCGACCAATAGAAAGCGTTTCTTTCTCGCTGCTTGCTTGGTTAGTTTGGTTTTATTTTGTTTTAGTTGTCAGTCAGTTCTCAGTTGTAACTAATAATTACGTAAATAAACAAGTAGTTTGTGAGTTTAGAATTGTGTTGAGATATTTGGACAATTTTTTCCATGGCACCGGGAAAGAAAAGTGAAAAATGGCAATTTTTTACGCCTATCGATCGAGACCACGCGAAATGCAATGTTTGTGAGAAACTTTATTCCACAATTGAAAACCGTTCATTCCAAAGAATACGAAATGCTGATCCATACTGAATCGGAGGCCCAGGCTTCACAACGCAAGAAACTCCACTAAAAGAGGTAACAAAGCAATTATCTATTGAAGAAACTCTAATGAAAAAGAAACAATGGGACATCAAACATCCATTATCACAAAAAATCGACTGCCGAGTAAGTGAAATGATAGCATTACAAGGCTTGCCATTTAACTTCGTTGAAAGCGTAGGATTTCGAAGGCTAATGCAGTTAGTCGCGCCCCAATATACTGTAAAAGGTCGTAATTTTTTTACTGAGCATACCTTTGAAGTTTTGTACCGCAAAGTTACCGAAAAAATTAAAGTTCTGTTAGCAGATTTGAAATATATGCCATTCACGACTGATATATGGTCAGAGCCAAGTGAGAATGTACCACCTCTCAGCCTAACTTGTCACGGCATAACGGCACACTTCAACCGCTTAAACGTTGTTTTAAAGTGCGAGGAATTTGAAGGCAGACACACTGGCGATGTAATTTCAAACAAATTTGAATCAATGCTGAGTAAATGGAATATAACTAAGGAGCAAGTACACTGCATGGAGAGAGATGGGGGCTCAAATATGCAGCGTGCTATGACATTGGCCGATTTTAACGATGTAGAATGTACTGCACATAAGCTACAGACAAATATTAAGAATGGATTGAATTCTCAAAAGTTTCTAGTGAATATGATTCAGAAATGTAAGAGTATCGCCACTCATTTTAATCATTCGACTATCGCTCAAGGTCAATTAGCCAAAATCCAATAGCGACTAAATCCAGATCAAATTCTACTAACTGTTATAGGGGACTGTTCAACGAGATGGAATAGCACGTTTTATATGTTCGAAAGGTGTTTAAAACTAAAAGATGCTTTGTGCCTATATGGTAACGACAATAACATTTCCAACATATCACCCGAAGAATGGAAAGCTATGGAGTGCTGCATAACAGTTCTTAAGCCATTTGAAGAAGCTACACGCAACTTGAGCAGCTCACACGCTTTAATTTCGTCCGTGATTCCGATTATTTACACATTGAAAAAAGGTCTCAATGACACAAAGCTGTCTACTGGAGGCGACACCGTTGATAACATTATTATCAGCTTTTTACAAGTTATCAAAACCGAATTAAACAAGAAGTTTGGCAACCTGGAGAATGATCCTTTGTTCACAATCTCCACATTTTTGGACCCACGATACAAGCATAAATTTTTCAGTGATATTGTGATAGATAAAGTTGGCTCTAAGTCTGTCTAACCGGGATGGTGATAATAATCGGCGTTTATCTTCAGGCGCGAAAAGGTTGAGTAGTATAACAAGAACAAGCAACATTGATGAGCTTGTTGATCTGCTAAAAGTCTAATAAGCAACCTGGCAGAAATTCTAGATTCCTCAAGTGAAAACGAAGACTTGGATGTAGAATCTGGAGACACT
Source organism: Dioctria linearis (assembly GCA_963930735.1). Classification (NCBI taxonomy): domain Eukaryota; kingdom Metazoa; phylum Arthropoda; class Insecta; order Diptera; family Asilidae; genus Dioctria; species Dioctria linearis. Next base: position 15,759,146 of record OZ005742.1, on the reverse strand, counting down.
AAAAAATGTGAAATTAAAGCTCAATTGAAGGTCTATCTTAAAGAAAAATGAGCCTCTCTCGATGAAAACCATCTCGACTGGTGGAAAACTAAATCAAAATACGACAAATTGACGACAAATTGGCCCGCAAATATCTGAGCGCTCCACCGGCCAGCGTTCCGAGGCAGCAATTGTTCAGTGCAGCCCGCCTTATATACGAGCCCCTTAGAAATCGCCTCATGGGCGAAAAGGCGGCAAAATTACTCTTTCTGAATTATAATATTATGCCTCTTTTGAACTTTGATTATTAGATATAATTACTGTATAAGTATAACACTGTACTACTTACTGTACTAATATTTTTCATATTCCTATTATAAGTAATAAAAATGATGACTTCAGTTGATTAACGTTTTTTTTTTAATGTTATTCCGAAACATGCGCATTCGCATTCGCATCCCGAAAATTCGCATTCGCGAATGTGAAAAATATCACATTCGTAAAATCTCTAGTGTGATGCTACAAACTATTTTGGGCCTTTTCAAATGAGTCTTATTATTTGGTTCTACTGAATAATGACAAAATAAATCATAAACAACCGGCGAAAATTCTTAAAAAAAAAATCGATTCCCGTCAGGGAAAAATAAATTAAATTTAATTTAAAATTTATTTGTGCGCTTTCATCGTTACTGGTTAATGTCAGCTGAAAGCAAAACGTGTATTAGTAGGCTAATTACAAATTAAGAAATGCAGGGAAAATCATCTGTTTCGTTTAGCTCAGTGGTAAGAGCAGTCGCCCGGCAAGCGGCAGGTCACGGTTTCAAACCCCGGACGAAGCGGTTGTTTTTCCTCTTGTATTTATGATTTGATTTCGAATCGTTAAAAATAAAAGTTCTTAAAATTCTTCTATTCTCCATATGTACATATATTATACAGAGGGTGTTTCAACCTTGGTGGTCCATAGAGCTGGCTATGATAGTACCTAGGTAAATAGTAGCATAGATGGCATAAAAACTAGATGTCGCATAGATACCAGAGAAAAGTATACAGATTTTAAATGGCTGGTCCATTCCGGAATAGACCACAACATGTTTCTGAGGTACCGAGAACAAATGTTTCTTTGACAGCAATTTTGTATACATTTGGTCGAAAATTGGGAAAATGTAAATAACTCGACGTATCTATCATCATTTTTATTTTCATGTCGACTGAGTAAAGTAAAGGAATGATACACAGCACAACTTATCGCTGCGGTTCAAGGGACGTAAACGTTACTTATTTCTTGTCTCGTTTTTGGAAATTATTTTTATTTCGCTGTAGTTATTTGGATTTGAATTGATTGAAAAGAAACAACTTTGTTAAATTCATTTGCCCCTGGGAGAAAAGTTTTGTAATGGTATTGCATAACAGCTTTGCACCAACTAAATATTCTCCTATCGAACTTAAATATTTTCCTAGAAATTTACAATTCGCCCTGTCTTTGACAAACTAATAATATACAAAGTCTAGACACGTAGAAAAAAAATATGCAAAGCTTTTCTAGAATATAAAATTAACAATGCCTCGACGATGCCTCGACTTGGCACTTGTGTCGTGCACAAATGGTAAGCCAGCAATGCTTCGCTCCATACAAAATCACCATTACTACGACCCGATGAAGGTAAGGCCACAATTTTTTCTTAGAAATTTACTAGAAATTTCTTTCTTCGAATTTTCACCCATTGGCCGAAGCCGAGAGCTTTAATATAAAATCAATGATGCCTCGAGCTGTTGGAAGTAAGGCTGCAATTTGTTCTTAGAAATTTAATGGAAATTTTTCCCTACAATTATACGCAGTTTTGAGAGCAACAACAAGTACTATGAGCGTAGACGTGTAGCGGTAGCCAACTTGTGGCCTTCCCTACATCAGCTCGAGGCATTGTTAATTTTATATTGGAGCGAGGCACTGATATGTATTTTGTTTGTCTATGGCCCTGTCCTTTGCCGACGCAACATGAAAAGAGAAATGATGATACGTCGAGTGATTCATATTTTCACGCATCTATCATGTTGAGGGTGTCGACCAAATGTATACAAAACTGCTGTTAAAGGAACATTTGTTCTCAACACCTCTGAAACATGTTGTGGTCTATTCCGGAATGGACCAGCGATTTGAAATCTGTATACTTTTCTCTGATATCTATGCCACATCTAGTTCTTATACCATCTATGATAGTAGTCTACACTAAAAATTTCGGGTTTTCTTACTATTTTTTTAGTTTAACCTGTTTTTTTTTTGTTTTGCAAAAAGGTCGTTGATATAATTTTTTTTTTGTAAATACTACAAATTGCAGACTCTGCTCTATAACTTGACCTAGTACAAACTATGTGCTATCTGTGGCCGTTTAGGAGTTATCAGCTCTTAAAGCTATTCTCAAACCTATTCTCAAATGCAAGAAAATCCGAAAGTTTTAGTTTAGACCCGTATAACTCCTGAGTGGAGAGGTGTGCGGAGAAGTGCGAAAAAGTCGTTGGCAAAGAAGTTCTGTATATAATTAGTTTTAGACGTTGACCGAACACCCTGTACTTTTTAAGATACAGGGTTATCTGTGAAAAGCTAGATTTTTTCTTCACCACTCTGTATCTTTGAAACGGTTGATATGGACCCCCCTACCTTCCATAAATATATTGATTTGTCCAGAGGAGTACTATCACTTCCTATAGGTAAAAACTGCAATCATCCTGTATATACAGGGGTTGAAATTAATTCTATTTGACTTGGTGATTCCCCATTTTATATCCTAGATGATCTAGATCTATAAGGTATACTAAGCTTGTCATTCCGTTTCTAACGCACAGAAATAATGATGGTAGAGCCAAATGGATTGGACACCAACGCATAAATTTAAAAGTTATTTTGATTTCTGCATGTCCGTCTGTCCGCACGATAACTCGAGAGCTGAAATTTTGTACGCGACCTTTAAAAAAAAAGTAGCCATCCAAAAATGTTGTCCACTATATATTTGGACACTGCCTGAGAACGCGCTAACATAGCGTGTTGCAATTTGTTACATAGTCTTCTCATAGTAATAGAAAAAAAATTTTTTAAATGAAATAAATCGGGGAACCCTTTCTTGGTGTTGCCACATAAAAATGTAAGTTTTTTACAGATACTGTGAAAACAATCATGCCTAGAGATTTTTATTGTAGTAAAAACTTCCTCAGAATATCAAATCCTATAAAATAAGTCATAATCATTTTTTCTGTCCGACGAACTGTTCTAGAAATACATGCGAAAATCCACTGCAAAAATCAAAATTGCTCAAATGGGTGACGATACGAAATTTCATACGGGCATTCATCTAGGGTTTCATCAGAATTGCTCTTAGACCAGTTCTAGCTTTGTTACTAGTTAAATATAAAATTTTATTAGGGGGAGTTAGTTGTGAAATTAGAGGAGGTACCCTGTGTTTTGAAAACCACAGAGTGTACGACTACATTAGTATGTCGTTCAAATTTAAAAAAAATTGAATTATCTCCCCATGACCATCCCAACAATGCATTTTTAAAATTAAATATTTTGAATTTTTTCAATAATTTATTTGAATTGGAAAATAATTACATTTTTTAACAATATGAATGTTTTGTGTCTTAGTAACTGAAAATATGTTGTTTTAGTATACACCTACCTCTCCCGGGGTTTTGTAAAAAAAATTTTTATATGGAAGCCCTGAAAAAAATAGAAAGATATATAATTTTAGCTCATACGAAGCAAGCAGGAGGTATAGATAGAGATAGCCTCAGTAACATCAGCCAGATAGGTTGGACATATTGAATTATTTTAGATAAAGTCACGAAAAGTAATAAATCACTGCGACTACTAAGAGGACATATTGAATTAATTATTCCATCTTATTAAATTTATTGACCTATGCAAAATGAAATAGCCGCAGTTTCCATTTCGATTCCATAATTCTAGATTTCGCCAGGTATTCAATCCAATATAAAGCAATAATTGAGCTACAAATTGGGATGGGGAAAAACATGCAGATAATTAGAAAACTGATAAGGATAAAGGCTTTGGGTATATACAGGGTATTCCGGTGGAAATGATTCATATTTGTATGTATGAATGAAGTCGATTTCCGCTGCCATACATACTCCGGTTGATGTTGGAGGTAATATAATTATACCTATTCCAGATGTTGATAGGGCTAAGTCGGACTTACGAAATCTCATCGGAGTCATGCTCGAAAGAAATGAATAAGATCTGTACAAAATTGGTACAAAGGGTGGAGTTTTGAACAAGCTATTTTGCAGGTTGGTTCATTAAACTTCAATAAGCAGATATATTAATTGGATATATCTATTACATCATTAATATATTTTTCAGATCTGAATTCGATGTATGGCCCGAAGTTTTCTTGACAGCAGAACAGGCGTCACAGGATCATGTGATTTCCCTTTGGACTGCAGCAAAGAAGGAAGCCATAGGAACAGGACAAGGGTTCGTCCGCTGCGCTTGCAAAAAGCGTTGTATTTCGAAGCGATGTTTATGTATGAAAAAAGGAATTCTTTGCAATTCGAAATTCCATAACAGCATGCCTTGTTGCAATTAGTAGGCTGTATAATGTGAAAAAAGAATTAAAAGAATGTTTACATAATTATAAATAAATAGTTTTACTTAACATCGAGGCACAAATAAGAAAAAATACAGATAGCCACTCACCGTATTTACAACTGACGCCAATTATTGCGGCTAACCGACAACGTCTAACCGACAAACAAGTGCTTAAAGCTTTTCTCTCACAAGTCATTTACCAAACTCTCATTTTTCAAGAGAGCTATAAAGATAAATTTGAAAACAAACGTGGAGGGCTGTGAGAGAGTTCGAAGACAATCAAGTTTGAACAGCCATCGTGCGGTGCAGTGTTGCACGCAGAAACATAGTTTCTCGCATAGATTCCGCCAAAACCAGAACTAACTAAATATTCTTTAGTTAATTCTAGTTCTAACAAAGCGCTTTCGTCAATTCTAGTTTTAACTGTGTTATATTAGTTAAAACTAGAATTACCGAAACCGCTTTGTTAGAACTAGAATTTCCTAGTAAAATCGGGTTTTGATGGATTTCTTGTTTTGACTGTAACATATATATTTATAAAAAAACTCTAGAAAGATATTTTAGATTTTGCTACATAAAGATTTTCAAACTTAGAAGAATTTTTAAACTTAGAAGAATTTTTAACCCCTTAATGATAATCGTAAACTTCAAAGTCGTTTATCTCGAAATGGTGATTTTTTTTATAACGTGTTTTACCTTAGCACGGTAGATGTGACGTAAAAATTCATAAATAAATTGACGGTGGAATCACCGCGAAATTGCTTGGAATGCAATTTGATGCGCGTATTCGCGTTTGTCCATTTATTATATGTTTGTACGTTATATGTGTGTACATAAGCGCGTATGTTTTGCTTGCTAGCTTCAAGAAGTACGTATGTACTATGTATGTAATATTGTACGTAACAAGATTCTTATTAAATATGAATGATAATGAGTCGTTATTATAGATATATATATGATGTATGTACGTTAGTTGAACTAATCACAATATTGTGGAGCTAATAAAGAAATGATGAATGCAGGTAATGATTCATTCACCGATGCACCACAATAAATGTTTTGTAATGTAGCTGCAATCGATAACTACAGCTATATTACGGCATTTAGGTGGACAGTGTAGCGGTATGAAAAAAAAAGATATGTGTGCTTATGTTTAATGCTGGATTTATTGAATAATTTCAATGTGATACTTCAATTTATAAATTCACTACAATTTAATTTTTTCACTAATTTAATTCTGTTTTTTAATTGTTCGATTGCATATATAGTTATTATGCCGTATTTTGGCATATATTTAACTAAATGCAATTTGTAGCCTTTTCTAATCTTACGCGTTATACACTTATTTTAATTCACTTTGCGCTTAATTTAACTTAATTACTTAACTAATTTGTTTCTTTGCATGTATAATTAAAATGCCGAAAGCTGGCATGTGTTTAATTTTTATGCACGAAACTTATTTACTAAATTAATTGACACAATACTTATCTGTAGAACAAAACTCAAAAACTTCCTGTCCTTTGCCAACACCCTGCACACACTGCACACAACCTTTTAGCATGTAAAAATATTGTACCTTTAATGGCACGTTATATTTTATGCTTATTACTGAAAACTAAAAAAAATTATTATTTGCTAAGAAAAACTTGTTAGATATTTCACTTGTGATCGTTGTCAAAAAACAAACTGAGAGAGATCTTAGGAATTGCCCCCTTTTTATAGGCTCTGAGCGGCCATTTTGACATACGCTCCACACGAAAAATGCAAATTAAGCATATTTTTCGACTTTGCTTGACTTGTATGCTTATGTCAAAATGTGCCAATTTCCTTTAACTAATTTATTCAAAATTATCCATGAATTTCCGTAATATATTTTATGAAATTTATCAAGATGGCGGCTTCCTGCCATATTATGACAATTTCCAATGTGGAACGCAAATATTTCTCATTTTTCTTGCATCTCGTTTTCGCATCTTTCTCTTTCCCACTTATTATGGGAATTTAATTTATCTTTTTTCGCGAATATTTATTTTCCTGGTAACTTTCGCGGTTTTTAAGCATTACCAACAGGTAGCGCGTAGCCAACTTCATCTAATTGACTTTCTCGCGAGTCAATTTAACAGTCGCGATCGCGGTATTTTGTTGTGAAAGTTTCGAGTGTATTTATGTGTTTTTCAAGGCAATTAAAGGATTAATTCTTAAGGTAAGTGCATAAATATTATCTTGAATTGTTTAATATTAGTTTGACTATGCATAATTTGCAAGAAATCTGCAATTATGCAAATTATTATATATTTTCAATGTGATTTATGAAATGTCAACAATGACAAAAATTGTTGAATTTCGTAACATATTTGCATATTTTGCAATAGTTCATTATGCAGGGAACATGAATTTCGCTAAGAAATTCGCATAAGTACATTTTCACAGTGTTGTTGTTGTACTGCCAAGAAATTTGTTTCTTGGCAGTCTGCATGTATGTACTTAGTTTTCCTTTTGTACTTAGTAATATTCAATCTAATTAGTTTTATTAAAGTAATTTATTTATATCTTTTTTATTTCAGATATTTCTAGGACGTACAGGAGGCAGGTGCTGATTGGACACTGGACCATGAACTTTATGGAAGTATTGAATACTTTGTTGTATTGTATTTTCATTATTTTTTATTCATTTTCAGCTGTGTTCAAACACTACAAAAGTCTTTTTACTCCATTTATTTGTATTTACGCATATATTTTGATTTTGGCAGTTATCTTAATATGTACAAATTTAGTTTAATACCATTTCAATTTCCTTATCGCTGTTTTTTTTTTCAAAACCTATACCTAAACAATTTTGCTGCAAAATTAACTACAAACGAATGAAAAATAAATTTTCCCATCTTCTACTTAGTTCGTCACTCAAGATTGATTTCCCCGACTGAGATAATGAAATTAATAAATGGCATAATTGTAGGAATCTAACGAACTAATTAACCAAATATCAAACATTTTCTTATAAAAATAATAATAAACTAAGCGTAATTCTATTTCACAACGTTTGATTGCTCTTGACCCATAATTATGGATAAAATTCCCCTCGTAGAAGAGATAAATTACATAATCACAAAAAGTAGTAATGTCATCGGGACTATATAAGAAGACGATGTTGCAATTGATTTAAGTTAGTATCAAAAATTGCCTCATTAAGCACGTTGCAATGTCGCGACTTCATTGCATAATTGTAATCTTAATTTCACTTCAGTTGTTAACTTTTGATGGAATATCCCCAGCTGCAGTGAAACGTCATGTCAAATTGTCGGATGAAGTAATTGAACATCTAAGAAAACTCGGAGCAGGTTTCAACGAAACCTTATCAATGGAAAGTGATCCATGCATTGATTACTATGGATATGTTTGTGGGAAGAACGACATCATAAAACCCGACACGGCAATGGATAATTCAAAGATTAGAAGAGTACTGTTAGACTATTTTCACAACACTGAAAATTGGACTAAGCCTGAATTTAAATTGAAAAATTATTGGAAGTCTTGTAAACAAAGCACATCTGAGGACTACAAGCATTTCGTGAGAAATTTTAACTTTCCAGAATCCATAGGAGGATGGCCTGCATTTAATTCAAGCTGGACTGGGGATAAATTCGATTTTCAATCTGCAATTGCTGAATTCGGTTCTTGTTCTGTTTCGGTGATAATTGATCAAGTTTTCGATATCGAACCGCGAACTTTAAAAAAATATTTACAAGTGGATGCTGGTGATGTAACTTTAGTGGAATCATTTTGGATAAAGCAAGAACTGATGGATAAATTGTCAAAAATTGGAGTACAAAATGTTGACGTGATCATAAAAGATGCAGCTCAATTCGAAATAGACTGTGCAGAAGTCAGGAGCAGTGCAGAATCAGAAGCTGATATTGAAACAGATTTTGAAGGTTTGAAACTGAAGATTCCAATGATAGATTGGGATAATCAAATGAAAATTATTGTGGGGCAAACGCTTGATGCAGATTATCCAGTAGTAATAAAAAATGCAGAAATTCTAAAGAAAATGATCGAAAAAATTTCGAAAATGAATCCTAAGGTGATAGCAAATTATTTCTTTTGCAAATTTATTAATACTTTGCCTGAATTAAAGGAAGATACAAAAGAAGAAGATTGTTTTAGTCTCGCGATTGAAAACCTACATTCTGTGGCATATGGAATATTTACAAAAAAATTCTTTTCTCGAGATTTTTTAACAATATTTGCTGGAATGATTCAGTCTATAACGGAAGAATTATTTAAATATTTTCCACTTGTTGAAAATAGGTCTATTAATACCGTTAATTTTATAGAAAGTGTCGAGAGCCAAATGAATAAAGAATTCAGTGACGAAAGTCTAACTAAGGAATACGAAAACATTCAATTAGACGCTAGCAATTTCTTTCAAAATACATATGCTTTGCGTCGTCATCAAAATCATGATATCCCACGTCGAATGTTTTTCGAAAAATCAGGAGAAAAAGTCGACATTGTCAGTTATATGTTCACTCGAATATTTACGTATGACATATTCGGAGCTGTGAACAAACCTTCATCAATTGCATTCAAATTTATTGCTTCAGATCTAATAATGTCTCATGCGAAATATCTGGGGTCAGATGGAATAAACAATGGCACGCTTCAGTGTTTGGGACGTCAGTTGAATAAGGTTAATCTTGAAGATGTATTGCGTCTTTACACTATGCAAATTTATTTTAAAGCATATCTAGATTGGACGGATAAAAATCAGGATCTAATTCAAGCTGAAGATGTTTTCCTAAATGAGTATGGATTAAATAGTAAGAAAGCACAGTTCTTAGATATTATGCAGTATGGGTGTAGAAATATTGAGCACTTTTCATCACTTTTGGGAAATACAAAGGAATTTGCAGAGGTATACAAATGCCCGGCCGGATCACCTATGAATCCAAAAGAAAAGTGTGGCTTAAATCAAAGTGTGACTTTATAAGTAGTTGGATTATGTAGTAAGCAAGTTTAAATGAAAATGTATCTTTCTGCATGTATTGTGTATAAAGAATAATTAATTCTAGTGATAAGTAAGAATAAAAGCGGACAAATCGGTAGTGACTGGAAAATTTTCATTCATTAGGTCTAGTTTTACCTATACTCGTATGTAGGGGCTTTTATAAAATTTATGCGTTGCTATATTAAGCATGGTCAATCATAGCCAAAGATGGAGATAGTGTTTGAATTTTTTTTAAAATTCTTTGAATGGCTTGAAGACCTCTGCAGCTCTAAAAATTTCTGTTTTCTTATTTGTGTTTTTTTTCTACATGTTCTGGAGAACGTAGATTGCCACTGTATTAGTTCTGCTATCGGATTATATCAACTGTAGGACTTTATATAATCTCAGATGGAAGTAGGTTGGTTCTGCTGTACCCTGTAGATGTACACAAAGTTTATTATTTCGTTCGTAATGCACAGAATTAATTTTGGTAGAGCAAAATGGGTTCGACACCAGAGATCTGCACAATACCATTCAAAAGGCGCTTTAATATAGTTATACATATCCAACTGCATATGTGTAACTACAGTTGCCTGAACAATATGTAACTAACTCACACCTAATCAAAATAAGATCAGTTGAGTTATAGTTAAGTTGCAAGGTTCCAAATGCATTTAACTATAATTGTAAATGTTCATCGGATTTGAATAAGTTAAATGGTATTACGAGTTTCGTAAGCGAGCTCAATTAATGGCGCGTCAGAAGTAGTCTCATTCCCAAAGTAAATAAATTTCAAATAAAAATTCTTCGTTTTTTCGGTTCAGGGCAATAACGAGACTTCTCCTGTTATTCGTTTGCTTTGTGCAGAATATGCATTGCAATGCATATGCAACTAATATTTTTTCATTCTTAGTCCTGAATAAGAGACGAGAGGTATGAATTTCTGTATTTCAAGGTTTTATTAAGCAAAATTGATTGCTTATTACATTTAAGTGGTTTACAAAAATATAACACATTAATGTATTTTTACGTTAATTAGTTAGTTGTTATGAAACAATCTTTAACCATAAAATTGAAGCATATGCTTTATTATAAATATTCGGGAGTGACTTTTTAATTATAATTTGCAGTGACTGACAAGAATGACTGACGAAATTCTTTCAAAAGATCAAATCGGATCAAACATTTCAACTAGAGATTACACAATCACTTCCAAACGAATAGGTAAGAGTGCAGTGTGGGAAATATTTGGAGAAATAAAAAAAGAAGACGGGTCTATAGTACCAATCCTAGTATACTGCAGGAACTGTCAAAATCTGTACTCATTTTCTGGAAAGCAAACTTCGAATCTATTAAATCATAAATGTGTAAAAAATTTAAAACAAACCACTTCAACAAGCACCATAAAACTACATGATGAGACTAAACAAAATACCCTAGAAATTTGTGGTAATTGGGCTATAAAAGATTGCAGATCTTTACTGCAGTAAGTGGGAATGGATATAAGTATGGGACATTGGGGAATTGTGAGTCACACTTTTTCCAAGCTCGATAACTGCCACAAAAATCAAAATTTTTTAAAACTTCAAAATGGTTTATGTTACTAGGAAGGAAACCATAACTTTTAGCTTAAGCAGTATCTTGAAATTATTATCTGCTGAAAAAATCTGAGCGTTGGCAAAAAACATGCATTTTTGAGATTTTTAAAAATGTTGGGGAATTGTGAGTCATCGTCTGAATTAAGTGGAAAATCAAAAATATCGCTGTAAAATATTTATTTTATGGTTGGAAATTACATAACAATTAGTTTAAAAAAATATATAAAAAGGAAGGTATCAAAATTATTCGGATTCGCAATTCGGGCAATGTGAAATAGGCTCCAGTACTGACGCATTTCAAATGAACAGCTCGATCGCATAAATCGCAGCGAATGGAATTGTTTCGGTTCAATTTCTTCGGCATATCCAACCACTCAACTAATATTCTGTTGGAATTTTGCATAAAAAATTATAAACACGCGTTAAAAATGCGATATTGGCTTGAAAAATGCCAAAGTTGTTGTGGCTCACAATTCCCCAAAAAAAGTGACTCACAATTCCCCAAACGTTTTGATTGACAAAAGGGCCGTGTATGATTCGCTCATTGCATGTTTATGCGAAATTCCTTTTAAAAGTTGAAATATCGATGCCATAAGATAATTATGAATATATTTACCTGAATCGATTCTCCGAAAATCGTTGTCACATCAATGCAAACAGAAACGCGAATAAATATTTTGAGAAAATTTTCCAAGTGGTTGCCGCACGGAACGAACGAGTACGTGCACACGCATCGATTGCTAATGGAAAATGAGTTTGGTCAAATATAAGACAATGACAGCCATTTGCATGAGTCAAACTTTCCAATTATGTGAAATATTGACGTGACTCATAATTCCCCATGACTCACAATTCCCCAATGTCCCCTACATGGAAAATTTTTTTATTAAAATTGGAGCTGAGTATGGCAATCATATAGACGTTGATCATTTAGTATCACATCCAACTACAATTTCACGTCATATTAATGTTTTAGCAGCACAGAAAAGGCTTATGAAAACAAACGAGTTAAAAGAACTTGTAAAAGAAGGAATGGCTGTTACATGCGATCTTTGGACTGACAATTATATTCATTGTACGTACATATCTATGTGCAACTTTGCACTACATCCAAAACGATCGTCTTTGCGAACTGGCTCTGGGATTGGAATCAATGGATTTCGAGAAGTGTTCTGGAGAAAACATACACAGAAAATTGAAAGACTTATTAGATCAACATGAAATAACTGATATGCAAGCTTTAATCTTCGTCACTGACAGAGGATCTAATATGATTTCAGCATTAAAAGATTACACCCGATTAAATTGTTCGAATCATTTACTACAGAACATTTTGGAAAATGCTTTTACTTCCGTCCCTGAAGTCAACAGATTGCTTACTGCGTTCAATAAACTCGTGAAATATTTCAGAAAATCAAAACTGAACACATGCTAGACGCAACTTTAAAATCTTATAGTATAACACGTTGGGACTCCCACTATAATATGTTTGTATCTATATACGCCAATTGGATAAAAATTTCAGGTTTCTGCAGGAGCAGAATCAGACATGTCGACTCTTGGCTATCTATCAATCAACTTCTTTTAATACAGCTGATTGCATTGTGCAAAAACTTTGATGTAGTATCAAAAAAATTGCAGGGATCTCAATATGTGACGCTGTATTAGGTGTATACACCACGATTAATTTTCTAAAAACTTGTTGTCAGTCCAATTTAGAAGACTTAGCACAGATAGCTGCTTTAAAAGAGAACATTCTCTTAAACATTGAAAGCAAATGGGTCCCCAATTTATCAATAGAGCATAAAGTAACACTTTTCTTACATCCTCCCCCAACAAATCAGCTTAAAATGTTTGATACGGAAGTAGTGACAAACGTACACAAGTAATGTATTAAGCAAAATAAGCACTCAAAATTCAAGTTTGAATGAAATAAATGTTGTACAAAACAACACTCAGTCTTCAGTGCATTTCTTTTCTCCGGTCTTATTAATAATGATGTAATTATGGATGACGAATATAAAAATTAATTTGTACGACAATTTCGATATATTGAAATGGTGGTCAGAACATAAATTAGAATACGAAAATTCGTACAAATTATGTACGAAAATATTTTGTGTTCCTACAAGTAGTGCGCCATCAGAGCGGGTATTTTCTAAAGCTGGTAATATCACGGTTAGATATCTGGGAATATATTTAAATAACACCAAAATTGAATTAGATTTAAATATTTAGGTTGTATTGAAAATAATCTTCAATTTTGCGCAAAATTAAAATTTAATTCAATTGTATTACTTTATTTTATATTAAAGTTCAATTTTGAATTATATTGCAATATAATATAAATTGATTTAAAATAAAGTTGCCTTTAGTATTGCAAATGCAATGTTGCCAGAAATTTAATATTAATATAAGTGTATTGAAAATGTTTAATCAAAATATATTGAAACTTAATATGCTCCTATATTGAGAAAGCAATGCAACCCTACATAGTTTATTCCAAATTTATTAGAATACGCTTGTTATAGTTATTAATGTGCTTTTATATTTTTACTTTAGTTCATTTAAAATAAAAATGCAATTTAAAGTTCATGATGTTATTTATTTAGTTATAATGTTTGTAAATATTTGTAAATTTGTATGGCAGTTCTTGATAGTTACATATTTGAAATATATATAGTTTAAACATAAATACTTGTTGACAGATTCATAATATAATACTGATCATTTATTGAATATAAATCGAGTGTTTCCTTGCTTTGAAGGTTTTCGTATTTTTTTAAATCTAACTCATCCGTACGATATATTTCATAACAGTTCAAAATTTCATTAAAATATTTTGTTTTGTAATTTTCTAACAAAAAATATATGTGCTTTCCATCATACCATATATTGGAAATCTGTGAAAAAGAGGGTAATTCGTCATCGGTATTAAGACAAATCATGAGACCTTTTCTATAATGATATCCTGGCTTTACTTCGAACCAAAGAATTTCGAATATATTTGTACTATCAATGCATAAAATTAAATTTTTTTTTTGCAATTAGAATAATCATCTAAATTAACTTTTCTCAATTTGCCAAATGTAAATTTCTCTTCATATTTACAGGACTTATGTTGTTCTGCCATCATGTGCTGATGACGAGTGCTTAATGTTTTTACGAGGTTTATGTAATTATTACTAGAAGAATGTAAGGATGACAAATATTTATGCTTTGCCTCATATCTCATTGCCCATGTATGAATAAGAGGTCCATTTTTCTTTATCAGCCCTGGGTAGTGCGTCATAATATGATGCTTTGGGGTGAGAGGCAACTCAAATTCTTTAACTATGACATCTAAGTGAGATGAAATTAAATATTCCAACTCATTTAAATTGTTAATTGAAATTTTTCTTGAAAGTAAAATTGCCACTATTTTTAGCAATGTTGTTATACCCTTCCACAGATTAGGTGTAATATCAAACAAATCAGAAAATATTAGAGAAAAATGGATAAAAAGACAATAGTTTTGCGAGGCTGTTAAACCAATTGAACTTGATTGTTTCTGAATATTGATATCAGGAGGAAGACTTTTTCGGTACAAATAACCATAAGTGAAAGATTTGATTTTGGAATTTATTTCTTCGATTTTTAAGATTTTTAGGTTTATGATACTTCTAAAAAAATGTTTTAATATAAAAGGTATGGCTCCTTCCAGTATATCATGCATTAAATCAACGCTTCCATTATCTATTATATTGTAGTGTTTCAACTCATTTAAAATACAATAACTCCTAATTCCATCAGAAAAAGTAATTGTTTTATAATTTTCAAAAACGCCGTTGTACTCTACGTTATTTCTAAGAAGTAATTTATTTTCTTTAGTAGATGTTTGTGCGGTTATTCTATCAGTTTTACAAAATCTACAGTCTTAATTTGCTCTAAATGATTGAGCAAATCCCAAAGCAATATTTCCACCCAAATTGTCATGGCAAAAATTTATCAATGATCCTTTTAATATTCTATCATCAACTCTTATACCATCGTTTTCTATTTTAATGAGATCTTGAACTATAGGTTTCAAAATTGTATTAAAATTCACTGATTCATTTTTTAAGTCACTAACGTAAAAAAGAGCAACTAAATTAATATTTTCCAGTAATGCGTTAAATTCATAAGGAATATTTCTAATTGTTAAATAAATTGCACCTAATTTATGTAAAGTGGTTTTACTTCCCAAGGGATTAATGACTTCAAAATCGTCATAAAATAATTGAATTTGGATAGCATCTGGATTACTTGTAAAAAGGATATTATTTTTATAATTAGTACCACAGCAAAAATCTATAAGCATATTATCGTTACAGTGAAATAATTTACTGAGATATTTTTGTTTGAAGGACTCATTTTGAAAGAGAGCTGATATTGTTTTGGTTATTGGTACATATTGAAAAAAACATTGAACAAAAATATTTTTGTACATGTTTGTTTTGATGTCTAACTTTCTATCCCATCGACCGCCTAGACTTTGTTTAGTGCTTTCCACATAAAAACTTCCGCTAGCGGCAGCAATGTGCCTTTTATAATTTGAATTGTACTTCTGAAAATTTTCTGAAAAATAATTATTCATGGACATTAACCACTCCTGAACAAAGTCATTGTTCAATAAGTCATTTTGCTTGGAAAGAAAATGTATATTAATTTTATTTGTTTCATTCAAAAAAATCAATAACTGTAGCAAGGATATTATTTACATTTTGTTGCGCTAACCCCATTTGCATCAAGAAATTAGAAAAATTGGACGCTATATTATGAACTTGCAATGCAATATCAGAAACTGCATTATTTGGCTGAATCAAGTTAGGAACAATATTATTTGAAATTTCTTTAAATTTATCAGATATGTTTAAATTTTCATCTTGTGTAGAAGTGTTAGCGAAATGGTTTGCAGTTTGTTCAAGATTTTTATTAAAAGTATTATTCGCTTTGGAATTCTTAAATGTATTAGAACTTAATATGCACTTAAAGGAATGCCTTTTTAGACCACTAAAAGTACAAAATTCGCGTTCACAACCATTTTTTGCGATACATTTAAGTGTTGTTTTGTTATCTACTACAAAGTGATCTAATCTTAAATGAGTAATTGCAAACGAAATGTTTTCAAATTCCTTCTTACAAACATAACAAGAAAACATGTTGACTTGAAGTAATTGTTACAGTACCTACTAATAGCTTTAAAAAAAATTAATATTAGATTCTCTTAATTTGACAAAAAATTAAATGTTAAATTCATTCCTGCGTACAAAAGATACGAAAATAAATTTAGTTTTCTTCTAAATATTTTTAATTTCTTTTTGTGTTTTACTCTTTTAATTAGCCATTTGCAACTTTATTTCTATTTTTTGATTAATTTCAATCAGTCTTGTATTTGTAATTGGTATAGTAGTGTTAACTTTATAAATGTATGTGGCAAAATAGTTAAGAAAGTTATTTAAATCAGAATCAAATTCTAAATTAAATATATAAAAAGTTTTAATATACATATCGAAGCATTCCAAAAATGAAAATTCAAGAGGTAAACACATCAAATGTTGATCAACAGATATGTAAAATTGGGATATTGCTTCCTTATTAACCCCAATTGCTAATATTAGCGGTTGCTGGTTTCTCAAATCATAGGATGTTTTGGGGATATTTATCTGTAATAAATCAAAAATGTTTAAAGCTAACAATAAAGCATAATTTATATTTACTTACATGTTCAAACTTTACAAGTTTATCTACTATTTTTTCAAAGTTCGATCTCTTCACTGATTTTGATTTGGACCCTGATGCCGTTGGTGGAAGAAGTTTTAATAGCATCAAGAATTTTTTCACTTCAGTATTCCAACCTGTTTCATTGAATGAATATAAATTTTCGATTTACAACATCCATATAAAATATGTACCTTTAAAATTCTGCTTCGTGTCTCCCAAGGTTTCGTGATATATTTCCTCTATCTTTTCGGAATATTTACTCCAATTTTGTAGTAGTAGATCTGAGCTATGTTGAAACCGCAAGTCAAAGTCATATAATATCTATAAATGCAATATGCATATTACTTTTAATAAATTTAAAACCTTAAGATTGAAACTTACCAGTTTAGGATTAAAGTAAAAGAAAGGAAAGTATTCATAAATATTTATTGTTGATAAAACGAGTTTTTTCCTTTGCTCAAGAGTTTGTGTCAATTTTATTTTAATGACATTTTCCTGTTCAAATGCATCGCAATTTTTGAAGAACTCCAGATCATGATCAGTTAATTCTCCTGAACTATTATTAATTATTTCTGTTTCTTCGTCTGCAGTTTTCTTCGATCTTTTTGCTCTGCAATTATCACCACCAATTTTTATTCTTTTGTTGTTGACATTTTTTAAGCTGGCAGCCAGCCAACCAGTATTTTTACTCGAATTAAATATAAGATCCTAATTAAAAAAGATTTATAGATTCACACTTTTTTGCTCCAATAAAACATATTAACTTACAATTCCTCCAATATTGCTTTGGCTTATTTTATAAACAGGAAATAAATTCAATATTGCTTTAGCCGTAGCAACTTTTTGCTGCCTCGTAGGATAATTTCCACAAAGTTTTCTTATATAATTTGTCGCAAATCTTATTAGAAGCCTGCGGGAGGCATCAGTTAACGTATTTTTTTCGTAATACTCTTTCAGTAAATCTTGTTCGCAGTTATTTTCCAAAAAAACTTTTGATACTCTACATAAGGAAACATAAACTATATTTTAAAAAGCGATAAGAAAAGCAATTAGCAATAAAAATAAGAAATAATGCTAAATTATTTTTGTACATTACCCGTAGGTATATATCTACAAGAGCTTTGTAACTATTTGTGGGAAATTTTGTCTATACTTTAATTAAGATACCTCGCTATTAATCATAAGCTCAGCTCCAATAGCAGCATTACATCTGTGCACGGGTGACGTTATTACACTAGCATCGGTATTTTCTTCAACTGAATGTTCGTTGGGTTGATTTTTCAAAATAAAAAAGAAATTTCTTAAATTAAGCATCGTAAAAGTGTAATACAAAGTATACCTGTATTTCTTATAATTAAACAAAAGCATGCACAGTTTCCAAAATTTATAATTATTTTTGCGAGGTCCTCGTACTTAATTTCTGTTCCAAAACCATCAAATATTTTAAAGGATTTTGTGCAATCACCATCATATGATGCTAAAACTTATATTTTATTCACATTTAAATGCATGTACGTTAAAGAAGAGTTTTTAGTTTTATGCTAATGCCTATGTACTATATAAAGCAAATCTTATGAATCTAACCCCAATGCAGACTCGTTTGTTGAATCGCTATAATTACATGTTCAGATAATAAGAATTTTATTGAAGCCAATGTAATTGTGAAAATTTTGCACGGCTTTAACCTCAAATTCGTGAAAAGACGCCGTAAATTTTCGGAATTTCAAAGATTTCACGGTTTTTGGCATTGCCCTGCAATATTTTTTCAATTACACGAAGCTTCTTTCTGTTCACCTTTATTTGGACAAATTCACATGACAAAACACGACTTGCGATTAATACCGTAGTTTCTTCTGGTAGATTACTGTTTACGATGCCTCTGGTTTGACTTGACTAACAAAACTGAGAGATTTGGTGAGACATATCCGCTAAGACAGACATTTTATTATAATGGTGATTACATTTTAATATAGTTGGAATGATATTGAATTGAGTTTGTATTTAATTTCAATACAGTTTTATTCCGCAACTTTGAGAGAATGATTAGGAATTTATGCGTCATGCAATCTAATACAATTTTATTGAGTTTTAATATAACATTTACAAAATTAGTTAACTAATGCCCAAAAAATTGAAATTAAATTAAAATTGTATTTAAACTATTTTCAATTATTGTCCATAATTAGTTTCAAATTCGCTTTGTATTGAAAATAACGTACAATTTTATATTTATATTGAAATTGTATTTAAATATATTCCCAGATTTCTAACCGTGATCATAACCGAAAAACGCAATCGGCTTTGTCCTGGAAACAGTTAATAGTCTAATATATCTAAATTCTGTTTGAGCGAATGAAGTTTAAAAATTCACTGACAGAATATTTTTGACTTTGAATATGTTTTTGTTATTGTTACTATTACAGAATATATTTATTTTTTATTTTGTTACTTTTGTTCGGTTTAAGACAAAAAGAGAAATATAATGAAAAATGTTATTGTTTTTATATAAAATGGATTATTTTTTCATGTTTATCAAATATATTTATCAATTGTATTTGAAAAAAAAAAATGCATTTTGGAAAAACAAATTCATTTGCAACTACATATTTGATTTTTTCCTGCAAGTTGAATGCATTAGTTGTTCATTGCGAGTGAGACCAACTACATATATTTAATTGTTGCTTTTGGATGTGGTTTCAACTGGATATAAATAACTAGTTAACTACACAGTTGAGTTTGGGCAAAGGGAAAATGGTATTATGCAGATCTCTGTTCGACACCCACACATAATATTAAAAGTATTTTGATTTTTGCATGTCCGTCCGTCTGTCTGTCCATCTCTCCGTCTGTTCGTCGGTCATCACGATAACTGAAATTTTGCACAAGGGATTTAAAAGGTAAATTTATGTTCGAATATGGGACGGGGTTGCCATACAAAAATTGGGGTTTTCAACGTATACTCTCAAAACGATCAGTCTTTGACATTTTTGTTGTACTATCTCGAGTGAGAGGTATGCTCTCTATGATGAAACGGAAGAAGAAAACCAAATGCTCAAAGTAACTTTCTCATGTTAGAATGTCCGTTAAAAAACGGAAACCGAGTCGAATATTCTACAAAATTAACGTTCATGAAGAAGGAGAAATAACTTAGGCAGTTGCCTTTAAGAGGAATTCTGGTCCGCGACGGTGGTTTTTATTATCGAAATCCAAATTTACGTAGAAATCTTACATAGAGTCGATCGTTGTTATTTACGAAACTCTGTACCGCATATTAATTGAACTTTTGGATTAATGGTTGGTGTTCAGGTTAAATTAATATCCCCAAATATTTTGATTACACAATCTAATTTATTTTATCGAAAATATCTGCTGGCTAGTTGCTCTAGATACGATAGTTACACAGCTCTGACTCTAATTGAATGAAATTTCTTCTGGCCTTGACAGCATTAAAATTTAACAAGAAAGAAGAAGAAGAATAATTGGCATTGCCAGCTTACATTATGTTCTGGCAAATAAGAAGAAGAATTAGTATGATGTTCCCACAAACTCTTTCCCGAATCGAGAATGAACTTAAAGTAGTGCTTAGATTAAGTGTTTGTTTGTAATCGAGAAAGTTGAATTCATTAATTTCAGATTATTGAACTCAGTGCGTTTTTACTCATTATCAGACCTTTACACTAGCATATGCTTATGGTGCAGTGGAAGTATACTTAGACTTATAACCAACACATTTGGGGGGTTCGATTCTGTGCTGGACTCACGAGGAAAAGTTCTTTTGGTTTATGTTTTTTTTGCAGACTTATTTTTTTAGAACTCATCTTCCAGTGAAGGATCCTATAGTCCTTTCATATCCTGAAACACAGTGATAATTCGAAATAGAATCGAAATGTTAGTGTATCTTTGCTACGAGTTGAAAGGCGAGTCCCAAAGGGGGATGCCCACTTTTCAGACCTTTCGGAACCTATATAAAGGGGGACATTTGCATGGATCATGTCTTAATTTTTTCGAGATTGCTGAATCAGACCATGCGCACTTTTACGGATGAGGCATCGAAAGACTCGTTAAAGCCAGTCGAGGCTGGTTTGAGAACTTTAGGAAAAGGACTGGCATTCAGTCCGTTGTCAGGCATGGTGAGGGAGCAAGTTCGGATGAGAGGATAGCTGCGGTTTATCTCAAAACTTTTTCCGAACTGATAGATGCCAAAGGATACATCCACCACCAAGTCTTCAACTGTGACAAGACAGGGCTTTTCCGGAAGAAGATCCCGAATAGGACTTACATAACGGTAGAGGAGAAGATGATGCCTATTCTTAATTTTTTATCATTTTCTATTTTTTTTCCAATTTCTTCAACAATTACAAACACCTTGATGCTTTTTTAGACAAATTAGTATTGGTTTACAAAACTGAGTATTTGCTTGGACTACTGAATCCTGGATCACCACTGAAAAGCTTTTGTGAATTAAAATCAATGAAAACACTCACTTTTTATCAAATGATTTTTTTTAAAATAAACTATTTATCGGATTTATCTTATTTTTGGGCTACAGAATAAAATTACCTCAGTCTTCATTCTTGTGTTAAAATAAACGTGTCAGCGGTCGCAATTATAACATGAAAAATATTAGCAAATGTTGGAAAAGCACTCCAGGTAGCATTTACAAATATGTTTGGAAAACCTGTATATGAAAATAATAAAAATTGATGTGTATATGAAATAGTTTTTAGGAATGGGAAAAGAAAATACGGTTTTTGAGGTTGTTGATTAAAAAAAAAAAGAAACAAAAACCAACGCAACCCCCTTTTGCACAGTCCGGCTGCAATTGAACTGAAGAGTTTTTAATATTTTGCCGAAGGTTTCAAATTAATATCGTAAAAATTAATAAAAAGGGGAACAAAAAAACCTTGCAAATTTATTCAGACTTTATTTGGTTTTTTTATCGCTTTTCATTTTTTATAAAAATATAATAATATCGGCAAACAGTGATTGGGGCCGGTTTTACTACTAAATATTGGTATTATGTGTGCCATAATAGTCATACCGACTAATCATACTCATCAAGATTTTTGTATAGCTTCGAAAAGTTTATTTTACTGTTTCCTTTATGTTTTATTAAGGGGGGGGGGGGGGGTATTTTCAGTGAAAAAAAGTCGTATTTTTGAGGATTTTTTTAGGCGAAATAAATAGCGATAATTTATGAAATCTTTTTCTACAAAATAGTGGTATATTTCAAGAATATTATGTTAAATTTTTATGGAAAAAAATTAATAAACAAGTGATTGGCAGGGAATCTCCGGAGGCGTCTCGAAAAAAAGTTGATTTGCCGTGCACCCGATTTCTCGAAGTAGGATTATCTGAATGCAAAAATTCAAACGGCATTCGTTAAAAGAGATGTTTGTCGAGGTAAATTTTTAAATTTTTGGCGTCACTTTCAAGTCAAAAATGCGATTTTCGCTGAAAAAATCAGCTTATTTGTTATTGTAAAATTGATATTTTTCAAAAAAAAAACGAACCAGCGTTACCTGATGAATTATATGAATGAAGGAGCGCTACGCAAAATTTCAGAACGATCGGTCAATTAGTTTTTGAGTAATCGTGTGCATTGACTTTGAAAATGATGTTTTTCAGGAGAACGCTTTAAAGTTCTGCACAGTAGATAATGCGGAATAAAATACTATAATTCTTTTATGCTCACACTGAATCATCTATCCCAGGTCCATAGAGCATTGAAGAGGAGCAATCTTCTTCGGCCGAAACAGCGACGCACCAATCTCCTTGCGGTCGCTTCTGCTGACTTTTCGAGGTATTTCAACAATACTTTAGGCCAAACACAGTGAAAAATACAGGAATTTCCGAACGAATGTCAATTAAAACGGAAACAAACTCTAAGCGTCTTCAGCTACTACTCGGCAAGGCATACTATAACCGATTGGAGTAAATTTCCATGCACCGAATATGCAGGACGCTAACTGAATGTATAATTTAATAGCGGGAAAAATTCGGGGATATAAATACAATACAGGAGACCGGCAGGAGGACATGCGGGCAGCTGTGCTTCAGCTGCGCGGCAGGTACAAAGTCGGCCGGTGCAATGGATACGCTAACGCTTATAACTTCGTCAATTTTGCTCCGATTTACTTGAAATTTGGACACGATATTCTTGAAATGTTATATATTCATTTAAAAAATAAAAATAAATGAAAAAAAAATGTGAAAATACCCTACACCCCTCTTAAAGTTCAAGGGTGTATTTATAATAATCTAAGTTACAAAGTCCTCAATTTTAGTTCCGAAAATCTGTAATTATCTTAAATGTGATTGATTATAACTTTCTGCTAATTAACATTAGTTTTCTACAAATTTTGACCCCACCCGTCTTGATGATGGGGTCAGTTGTTATATTTTACCTTCTATTATAATACATCTTTTGTGTAGCCGAATCGTAGTTCTAAGGAACATAGGTATTGCCATTTTTAGCTAAATAAGTATCATTTACAGAACGGTAATCAGTTTTGATCTAGCTGTCATATCAATGTTTGTAAAACCCGTTGAAGTCGAAATTCTACAACCGTATCCAGTATACCGTAATTCTCGATTTTCTAAAATTCTTTGAATTAAAAATATTTAGAAAAATAATACTAAAGTTAAAAAAAAAAAGTTTTTAAAAAGGTTTTCAATGCTTTACCTATTTTAGCATTGGAGGCACACATACAGTGTACACCCAGTGCTAGTTCGAAATAGAAAAGAAATATTCATTTTTTAGAAACAAAATCTTTGCTGCCGGGTGTGTATGCCAGTCGAAAGTGGTGACCATTTTGTTTCAAGATTCAATTGATATACAATATGGCAATAATTTTTAACCTGTACCTGTAGATAGCAAAACTTTATTTTTGTAATTCTAAAATTATGAAAATTCTAAGCCGGCTAGAATGAAATAATAATTTTTTTTTATGTATATAAGATCTTTATTAAACGTTATAAATTGACTCTTAAAATTAAAAAAACAAACAAAAAGTGGCTCTGTAAAAAGGAGAAAAGGCTCTAACTGACTAATATAAAAATAACAATATACAAGTCAATAGGGACAACAAGATAAACTAACATTTAAAGGCACAAAAAAAAGCACAAACTAAAACAATGTTCTCAAAAGAGACAATATATACGGTTACAAAAATTTTGGAAAATGCCTAAAAGATGAAAAACAAAAAATTTTTCACTTGTCCCTATTTTGACAATAGGGTAAGTGGCAGTTCCAAGGAGTTCCAAATTTCCAAAATAAACTAATAAAAATTTCCCTAAACGAGCGAATTTCAACATAAAATTTTGTAATTTAGAACCGAGACCGAAACCGAGTTAGAAAAAAGAAAAATCGAACGAACGAAAAATTTACGCGATACCGTTATAGAGTCCCGCGAGAGCAGCCTGTAGTATCATAGACCTCTACAAACTGCCCTCATCATCCCTCCAGCTTAGCATCTCTAACAGAGTGCTTGTCCTTCCCACAGCACTTGCAACGATTCCTAAGCGAGGAGAAGCCCCGTGGACTAGTGTTGAAAATGCTGTGGCCTGCTATCACCAGTGAAAGAGAAGAGCTCCGTCCTGCACCGACGATAGTGGTTGCCATGTGCAGTTGAATGTGTCTGCGTTCGTTGCCAGATATTCAAGACGTAAACGTCTCTTCAACCTGTCAACGAAGTGGCGCTTAAGTGCGTGTGCGTGGTGTTGTGGGTCAGTGTTCTGATTCCCAGCTTCGACTCTCATGTAGTACAGGTGAATTGCTGATTTGGCCAGTGTCAACACAAAGCTAATCAAACAATTCACTCGACTACATACCTTTGGTCCCCATAGAAACGATGTCCTAGTAATGCCGAAATTCGGGTGGATCAACTGACACATACCGCGCACGAGATCCATTAGACCCTGCAAAGCCGGACAAGTGAAGAACCTGTGAAACAGGGTGCCCTCACCAGCACAAACTGTGCAAATCCTCTGAACTCGGCGGTCGATATGTGACAACTGATTAGGATGCATAAGACTGTGATGCAGCAATTTGAATGCTACATCAGCATCTTTGTAACTAGAAGGATAACTGTAGACTACTCTGCAAGTTATCCCTCCCATCACGCCCATATTCACCCCGAGGTGTGTTCGCCATCTGTTGTATCCTGTATACTCCGGAGGTCTTATTGACATAAGCACGTCACGGAGCACACGTGTTGTAAGTGTGCTGAAAGGTGTGTGTGGTGGTCTGTTCAGAACGAAAGCATCTTCCAACTTAGTGCCAGGGTCACTGGTCCCAAGTTGGCGAAATCTCTCCCGCGCAGAAGCAGCCAGGTCGTGTAGTTGTGCAGTGTTAGTGTTTATTCGACAGTTTCCAGAGATATCAATAATATCTCCGAGAACCGTCAGTGTATGCGTGTCAGCTTCAAAACCCCGAGCATTACCGAACACTGAATCTATTAATTCAGGATTAAACCTGATTGGAATCGACGCGAATTGCGTGTACCTTAGAGCATTCCACTGAAGGTGAAATGCTGGCCTGATTCTGCCCCAGGTCTGAATCGTTGAGATTAGATCCTGTGGTCAGTCACGAGGATAAGGTGGTCGAACAGAGAGTAGGTAGTAATACTCCCCTATGCCGATCCCTCCCAGTACATTCACCCACAGTTGAGAAATCAAGCTGTCTCTCTGGCAAAACACTCTTTGGAATGCCCGCACTTGGAGACACCTTGATTTCACAACCAAGTTAGTGAGACCTAATCCACCTATCTTGACTGGCAGACAGAGCGTGCTTTCAGCAACCCATCGTCTTCCGCACCAAAAGGCGTCTATCGCTTTTGCTTGAAGAAGACCTACGAAGCCTTCATCAAACGTCTCAGACTTTAGCAGATGAACGATGGACGAGGTAATCAAATAGTTTATCACGACTGACCTACCCATTAAGGATAATGGAAACAGTCGACTACGCCATGAGTTTACAGCTCTAGAGAGTTTCTCAAGAGCGATGCGGCTATTATTTGATTTACTCTCGCGTCCGATATACACACCTAAATACTTCAGGCAAGTATTAGTCCATTGGATGTTCAGTGGAGTATCTGTACGATCTCTCCAACTTCCACACCACAAGCCTTGACTCTTACTAAGGTTGATTTTAGCGCCCGCTATACGTTCGAACTGTTCGAAAACAGCACGAGCGACCGGAAAAGCTTCATCTCTTGTCACGAAAATAGACAGATCATCCGCATACGCCAACATAAGAGACCTCACATTGGTATATGGCAGATGAACCGCATACCGTCCGAGCATTCGACGAAGATTCACCAGTAGCGGCTCCAACGAAAGATCATAAAGCATACCTGACAATGGACAGCCCTGTCTGATACCTCGATGAAACGAGATAGGAGCCAGAACTTGTCCTTGATGCTTAATCAAAATCGCTGAATCTCTATACAGTTTCCCGACGATATCGAGCCACCTGGGTGGAAACCCAAATGCCTCGAGAGCAGTCAAGAGATACTCGTGCGAGACACTATCAAAAGCCTTTTGCTGGTCAAGTGAGATCATGGCCATTTGATTTGTGTACCTGTCTGTTCATGGTAGGCAAACAAATGCTTGGCTACCGCGATGTTGTCGTAGATACTACGACCAGGTACACAATATGACTGTTCCGGGTGTATTACCGAAGCAATCACTGAGCGGAGTATCGCCCCTAATGCTTTGCAGACGATTTTGTAGTCTACATTGCATAGGGTTACTGGCCTCCAGTTCCCCATCCTCTGCAAATCTCCCTTCTTTGGAATCAAGCGCATAACAGATCTCCTCCAACTAGAAGGAAAGTCTGAATGCATCTCAACCGCCGAATTGAAGACTTCCAAAAGGTCAGGAATTAATAAATCCCTGAAACGTATGAAGAATTCTGGAGTCAAGCCGTCATAACCAGGTGAAGTGTGTCGCCTTAGATCCTTTGTCGCAGCAATCATATCCTCCAATGTGATTACTGTATCCAGGAGCTCCTTACTGTCTTCAGAGAAAGTGAGAATATTCTCAAGGAATTCATGAGTGGTCGAGGATGTTGTCGACGTCGATTCAGAGTAGAGACTACTGTAGTAGTCTCGAATATATTCTGATAGCTGTTGTCCGTTGAGGACTTGTCCAGATTCATCAATAATCGATTCGACCTCACAAGAAGCAGTACGACGTCTAGTCGCCTGAAAGAAGTACTCAGTTGGAGAATCGCCTTCTCTCAGCCAGCGCGATTGGCCGCGCAGCACAAACTCCAAGCTGTGCTTGTAAGTCTGTGTCGCCAAGCGTTCCTTTATTCCATTGTAATAAAGAATCAACCCCGGCTGAGTTGGGAGAAGAGCTGCCACCCGAGAGACCTCGGCCGACAAGCTAGAAGCTTGATAGCCACTTCGATTGAAACTCGTCTCGATAAAAGACCGAATCTGGAGCTTTCCAACATCCCACCATTGACTAAGAAAAGGAAAGTTAACTTTCCTCTCTTGCCAATCGTGCCAGAATTCAGTGAACTCATTGATGAACTGCTCGGAATTCAACAAATAGTTGTTGAATATCCAGTATGCAGTTCGTCTTTCAACTAGAGTGCTGGTCGCCACTACAAGAAGATGATCACTAACGGAACACACTTCATGAGTGACACCAACGAAATGTTCTAGTATTCCAGGTGAGACGTAAAGTCTATCAATTCTGGAGCCTGCGAGACTTCCATGGATATTTCGCGAGACCCTCGTGTATGATCTAGTCGTAGGATGCATCCAACGATAGATATCCACGAGTCTGAAAACACCGACAAAATTCCTCAACCGAGTAGCATTGACAGAGTTGAACTCAACTCCAGAGTGCCGATCCATTGAGGGATTCAGAGTGCAGTTGAAATCACCTCCGAGGACAGTTTCACCGCTAAAATTCACCAGACACGACTGAACACTATCAAGAACTTGTCTTGTAATGTCCTGGTCATGAGGAAGGTACACGTTTACTACCTTGATATGTTTGTCTTGAACGACAAAATCCAAGGAAGAAGCGAAGCCTGGGAAGATATCTGTATAGACAGGAGACGATAGTGTAAATTTGTTGGATACAATGATTGCCACCCCTGAGCCTCGGCGAGGCGCAGGTGTGGCAAACATTGCATAGCCAGTGTGTAAATAAGCATAGCGCTCAAGTTGTGTGTATGTGTCTTGTGTAAAATTCGTCTCCTGTAGAAGCGCGATGTCTATATCGAACATTTTGACATGTTCGATAGTGCTGTGTAACCTTGTATGTGCACTTAAACCCCCGGTGTTGATCGAAGCTATCTTGCACATTCAAAGAGATGAAAAGCTCAAACGATGAATGTGCGACGTCTATTGACGAGGAGAATCGGCCAAGCGATGCTCCTGAAGCAACTCCTCCACCTTCCTATGAAGTCGTTCTAACCGAGCAACATCGTTGTACTTCCTCCTCTTCCTGGACTCCTGTTGTAGGAGTTGAAGCTGAGGAAGTAACAACTCTGGCCTCTCCAGCTCCCTTACAAGAATACTCCAGATTTTATCTGAATTCTTCTTGTACTGGAGCTGGGTAAGAATTTCGGAGATCTTCTTCCTAGGAAGGGTCTCCATCCCTTTCGAGACTTCAAATTGGCTACCAGTCGAAATGATGCTATCACACGACTCGTAGCCACCGAAGCTCGAAAGACCAGTGTCATCCAAGCCGGTCATGTCGCAGTCCGAAAGCTGCTCGTGAGACACCACCGCGTCCCTTACTACAACCTTCGAACCGCGAGCTCCACTATCGTCCTCCTCCGAGTGGGGCCGCTTGGATGCGACTGGCTTTGCTGGCTCTGGAGGAGGCAGCATCACCCGGTCAACTTTCTTCCTCCTCGTCCTCTTTTTTTTTACTACTTGGCTATTCGACTCCTCGTCGGAAGTAGCCGTGTTTTCACGTGCCGACGTGGCGCCGTTTACAGCCATAACTATTTTTGCCTCTAGGACAACTTCAGGCACCTTAACCACTGGCTGCTCCAAAATAGCAGGTTGAGTGCCGGCCGAAGGCTCCTTCTCCAGATCCACTACTGTAGTAGTGGCTTCCTTCGAGGGAACCCTCGGTTCAGCCTTCTTCCCGGTTCTCCTGGGGCAGTCAGCAATAAAATGCCCTACCAAATGGCAAGCATGGCATTTCGCTTCGGTGCCAACGTCTATCCAGTGCCTCGAGCCGGATATGGTCAGGTAAAAGCCTGACGGAAGCGCACACCCCTTATTTAAGGTGATGGACGCCTCCCAGCTAGTACCGAAGATACCCCGCCCGAGACCCTCGTCCCCAATTTTTAAGGGAATGGCACGAACGTTGCCATGAACCTTCCCAAATCTTCCCAAGAAATTTAGGAGGTCTTCATGGCAAGCTCGCATAGGGACCCGCGAAAACACGACCTTCGTGGGCTTTTCCCTGAGTGGGAACGGCACAAGGTGTCTACCCTCCACCTCGATGCCCTCAAGCATAAGCTTGGTGGCGCTTTCGAGGGTTGTGGTATACACCTCAACCATTCCCCCAGCTATTATCCCCATGGAGAATAGCTGCTCACAGGAGATGACGCGGAAGATTGCCTTCAGGTATGCGCTCTGAGGACATCCTCTGATGTGCTCGAGCTGCATACCGTAGCTCTCATCCTGCCATCTCCCGTCGAAGAAGCCCTGCAGACCCGCACTGGTCTTGGGTCGAGACTTACCTGCGTCCAATGGGGCTGGACGAGGAGTGATGCCTTTACTCAAAATTTCTATGGTGGAAGCCTGCTTGGAACCGCCACTTACCTGTGCATATGAGATCGCTGACTGTAATGCTGGGGATCGTAGTGTTGCTACTGATCTTGCTGCTGGTGCCGCTGGCTTCTGGTTGGAGACATTTGTCTTCACTGAAGAAAGCGGTGGCCTCATGATAATACCGCTCGGCTTTAGCGCTGAAGCTGTAGCTGCTTCAACAACTTCCACCAAGCTTGGGTTTTTCCCTTGACTGGATGAAGTCGTCGATGGTTTTTCTGTGGCTGCTAGAGCTGCCCCTAAAACTACTGCTGTGGTAGTCACTTTTGGAGGTGATTCTCCCACAACTGCTGTCTCAGCTGCAACCTTCTTCGGAGCTTTTTCGCTGGCCTCTTCAGTTGGGCCCTTATTGGCCTTTTCAGATGGGCTCTGCTTGGCCTTGTCTGTGGGCCCTTTTGCGTTTTGCTTGAAAGAGGAAGAAGAAGCTTTACTAGCCTTCTTCCTCCGTCCCCTTGATTTGGAGGGATCATCAGTCCCCCCAGAATCACTACCGCTGCACTCACTCATATTAAGTGAGGCAGTAAATGTTTTTATTATTCTTTTTGTTTTCAATGAAAATTTCTATTATTTTTTTATATACAAATAAACTTTTTCACTTTGCAAAATGTTACTACACTTTAACAAACTAGAATTTTTTACATTTTTGGCGTTGCCATGGCAACGACCAAAATTAATTTAAATTGCACTGCCAAATGTCACAAAATGCATAAAATTTACACAATTATTTTTAAATTTTTTATAGTTTCTCTAAAAAATAACACACACAAACACTTCCTCATACACAATTGTGGTTGCAAGAGCTATTATTACTCCACTAAAGCTTTTTGTAACCAGAACTTCAGTCTTCTTACAATTCAAATTACTTGGAGCACAAATTGACGTCCGCTCTCTTCAGAATAATAATAATAATAATAATAATTTATTCAAGTTGGTTACGTACACAAGATGTTTTGTAATGTAGGTGCAATCGATAACTACATCTAGATTACGGCATTTAGGTGGACAGTGTAGCGGTATGAAAAAGAGATATGTGTGCTTATGTTTAATGCTGTATTTATTGAATAATTCTAATGCGAAACACTCATATTTATAAATTCACTACAATTTAATTCTGTTCATTAATTGCTCGATTGCATATGTAGTTATTATGCCGTATTTTGGCATATATTCAACTAAATGCAATTTGTAGCCTTTTCTAGGTTTTACGCTTTATACACATATTTTTTAATTCACTTTGAGCTTATTTTAACTTAACTACTTAACTATTTTGTTTCGTTGCATATATTCTTAAAATGCCAGACTTGACATGTGTTTAAGTTTATGCAAGAAACTTATTTAAATTATACACTAATTAGTATCACACAATACTTATCTGAAATCTCAATGCAACAAAAAACTTTATGTCCCTTGCCAGCACCAATTGCACACCAATTTCCAGCATGTATAATATTGTACCTTAATATGGCACTTTTTATTGTATGCTTAAATGCTGAAAACGAAAAATATTTATTACTTGATCTGATGCTATAAGTTTCATGTAAGATCGATTTGATGAAACTGAGAAAAAAACTTGATTGGAATTACACTGGTGATCGCTGTCGAAATACTGACAGGGATCTTAGGAATTGCCCCCTTTTTATAGGCTCCAAGCGGCCATTTTGACATACGTTCCACAAGAAAAATGCCAATTAAGCATATTTTTCGACTTTGCTTGATTTGTATACTTATGTCAAAATTGTGCCAATTTCCTTCAACTAATTTATTATGAATTATCCATGAATTTTCGTATTTCATTTATTGAGATATTTTAATTTTTCTGAAATTTATCAAGATGGCGGCTCCCTGCCATATTATGACAATTTCCACTGTGGAACGCAAATATTTCTCATTTTTCTTGCATCTCGTTTCCACTTCTTCCTCTTTCCTACTTATTATGGGAATTACTTTCACCTTTTTTCGTGAAATCTAGCTTACCTGGTGAATTTCGCGCTTTCTAATTACGCTCAACAGGTAGCACGCGTTCGTTTTCATCAAATTGACTTCTTCGCTAGTCAATTTGACAGTTCGTATCGCGGTTTTTAAGTAAAGAGTGCCGTGTATTTGGTGTGCTGATTTCTCCCCAATTATCGGATTAATTATTCAGGTAAGTGGTTTTAATTTTTCTTTGAGTGTTATTTGTGTGTTATTTGTAAGTTCCAGCATGAACAATTTGCGATAAATAAGCAAATTATGATAAATTGTTCATGTTGTAATTCGATGTCAAAAATGTCAACAAGGTTGTAAATTGTTGATTTTTATTAATTGTATGCTGTGTGCCTAATGCAAATTCATGTAATTTGGATATATAAACATATCTGCATAATTTGCGAATGTTTATTATGCAGAGAATATGAATTTTGCAAGAAATTGGCAATTTTTACATTTGCATGCAATTTTTGTTGTACTGCGAAGAAATTGGTTTCTTGGCAGAATTTCTATCTAATATTCCAACTACCTAGTTAAATTTTGATTATTTGTATTATTGTCAACTGATATATCATTATCTTTTCTTTCAGATCATTACTTGATGCTATCAGGGGGTTATTTCAGGACATAGGACTCGAGGACTTAAGGGAAGTAGTGAATATTTCTTTGATACATATTTCATGCATTTTTATTTCTTTTTAGCTGTGTTCAACACAAGATTTGCAATCTTTTATCGTACTAAAAAGAAGGTATAACTAGAGGAGTGAGTAGTAGAAACATAACTAGAAGAGTGATTAACAAAGATAAATTCCATAATTAACTGAAAGCAAGTAACAAAACTAACAAAAGTAGAAGAAATTCAATGTTATAATAATGAAATGAACTTACATCCAGTAAATATTGAGTTGGCAAATATTCTTAACTAGAACTAAACTATTACTAAAATTTAGAAAAGAAATAGAAATAGAAAATAGACAGATTAGTAAATAGCGATGCTATACATTCTTTCGTTCATTCGACAACGCGACGGACTTAATACTCTCCTTCAAATCACTGATAGAGGCAAGAAGCTGAATACGAGCAGGAAGTGAATTCCACAACCGCACAGTCTGGACAAGATAAGAATTTTCCATCACTGTTTTGTGAAAACGCGGAATAATTAAGTTTAAATTTCTCTGTGAGATTGTTAACTCCAAATTTTCTTTCAGGCAATCAGGCTTGCCTTTGTGAATCAAGTTATGCATAAATACAAGAGCTTTACGTTTTAAATAAGTATCGATGGAGCAACCCAACAGTCTAAATTTAAAAGGTGAAACATGATCGTATCTGCGTAGATTAAAGATAAATCTAATACAACCGTTAAAAGCTACTTCAACCCTACGCTTACAGTCACTGTCCAGGTTCATGTATACTAGGCTACCATAACTAAAATGAGCTACCATGAGCGCCATGACCAGTTTCAATTTCATATCAAGTGACATAACACTAGCAAAAAGCCATAACCTTCGAAGACCAGCATAGACTTTGTTTAACATCAGGTTGACATTTTCACAACACTTCATATCTTCGGTTATAACCACTCCAAGACTTAAGACTTTGCTTCGCACAGGTACTACAGAACCATTAAGATATATTGGCGGAATATCTTCTTTACACAGAGGACCGCTGTAAAACGATATACACTGGGACTTGGACAAGTTAAGTAATAATCCATTGGTTGCAGACCACTCATGAATTCTATGCAGATCACTATTTACTCGTTTAATGCCCAGAAGTGCTATGGCTCTACTTAAATATATCTGTACGTCATCAGCATACAGATGTACCTTTACATCCTTTACCACTTCTCCAAGGTCATTAAAAAATATACTAAAAAACCATGGGCCCAAAACTGATCCTTGTGGTACACCATTTCATAGCTTTAACGCATCAGATAATCTACTGCCGATTTTGACAACTTGGGATCTATCACAGAGGAAACTTCCTACTAGACTGATTACGGATTTGCTGAAATTAAAAACTGTGGAGAGTTTACACAAAAAAAATTACATGGTTAACACAATCAAAAGCTTTAGAAAACTCCAACAGGAGAAGAACACTAAAGAGATTTTGTCCAATTCAGCTCTTAAATTGTAGTTATCTTAAGCAAGGCAGTTTTACAACTGTGGTAAGGCCTAAAACCTGATTGCCATTTAGCCAAAAGCATGCTGTCATCTAAAAAGCACACAAGCTGGTTATACATTAGCTTTTCCAGGATCTTACCCAGAAAGCAGATAAGACTTATTGGTCGGTAATCGGAGAGTGCTTCAGGCTGTCGCTTTTTACCTACTGGTAGAACCGTAGATACTTTCCAGCTGTACGAGTAATTAGAATATGTAATGCAGGAATTTATAATATGAAGAATATAGGGATGAATAAGAAAAAATAGAAGTTTAATAAAACAACGAGGTAAGTTATCTGGACCACTCGCATCAGATTTAATAGAATAGATAGATTTAAGCATTTCTTGTAGAGTTACGTTGCGGAAACTAAAATCACTTCTGCGCTGATCACTAATAGGAGCAATGATTGAACTAGTATCGGAGTCAATATACGGTCGAGTAGGTAGACTAACATTACCTGAAGATATAAAATATTGATTAAGATCATCTGGGCTGAAGCTACACTCTTTACGATCTTTACCAGTAATACCAAATTGTTGCAAATTCTTCCATAGGAGCTTGGGTCGGAAGGTGGGGTTAAGCTTGGAGCCTAAGTATAAACGCTCAGACTGTCTAATAGCTGAGGTAACTTTGTTACGAGCAATTTTGTATAAACATATCAACCGGTCGGTATTGAGCTGTTTATTTCGACGGTATAAGTTTTCACGCTCCGCAATTAGAACACTTATTTCTCTCGTGAACCACGAACAGCCGCCACAGCGTTTACGTCTGCTTACTACTAGCACAAATTTATCATAGAGATAGCTAGTAAAAGATGTGAATATTTCCACTTGTTTGTCCACAGATGGGGAAATCTAAATATCATTCCAGGGTAGAACAGGCCATTGTTCAAACAAACCATGCACATCTATATTGTGGTAGTCACGGTACGTAAAACTATTGCACGTACGATAAATAAAGAAAATCCTGATCAAACTGACTTGGCGAACTTAATTGGCTATGAAACAAGACTTTACTACTATCAGCTGTCATTAAACATCTCGAAGTAATGGATTGGAGGTGTGAAAATATGTAGGTAATGAATTTATTACGTCTAAATGAATCGACTGTACGTAATTTAAAAATTGGAGGGATATTAGATCTCTGTGGAGAATATTCACATTGAAATCACCACCTACTATTAGATACATTATCATAACGTTGTGTAGCTGACAACAATGCATGCTCAAACTCACTAATGTTGTATTCACTGAAAATGTTAGGTGGGTAATATGCAGCTGCCAAAATACATTTCTTTGCCCCGGTATTTAACTCAACGCAACTAAACTCTACACCGCCACTGACAGAAATGTTAATTAATTTTGACTCAAAGCAATCTTTGATGTATATCGCAACACCTCCGTCGACACGATTTATTCTATCATTGCGAAATAAACTAAAGCCAGGAATCGATACCATAGCGGATGGAATACTATCATTCAGCCAAGTTTCGGTTACAAAAATTGCAATTACTAATTTCCGGAATTTTATTTCGGATTCTCCTCGCATTGAGAGAAAATATTTTCAAACCTTCAGCCTGCTTACAAAAAACTTTCAACAAAATTCTTACCCTGTCCAGCACCTGTACTAGATCAGCCAAGCTCGCTATCGCCAGAGCCGCTATCAATGCTTAAACATAAATAAAACAAGTGAAAAAGCTAGAATTGGTCTTAGACTAATTCTTATGATACCCTAGATCAGGGGTGGTCAACCTTTCAGCTTCCCTGGGCCGCATTGGAAGTAGACGAGTTATATTGGGCCACACATAAAATATACGAACCCTAAAGATAGCTTATGAACAAAAACGATGAATATACATACTTAGTTATCAATTTTAAGTAATTTAAGCTTCATTAATTCATAAATTTTTTATTATAAAATTTAAGAAATAGCAACATGAAATTGATGTGATATTTGACATTGTTTTTGAGAAAATAATGCTTCAATATTTTGCGATCGAAGTTCTTGCAACTCTCAGTATGTTCTGAAGGTGCTCATAAGTTATTTTGCACCGATTTTAATTCTGTGTGTGCTTCATCTTAGAAAATAGCTGCTCACAAATGTAGGTGCTTCCAAATAGCGATGGCATGAATTGTGAAGCAAGGGGTACTTTTCTCTGGAAAGATAGTTCTTATAAAAGTCCAATAAAGAGAAATTATTAAATTTTTCTTAAAGTTGAACATCATATTGCAGATCTAGCCATTTCATTTGAAAATTTGCTGGCAAGTTTATGTCGACTAAAAATGGAGTTGCAAAAATGTCAAAAAATTGATGAATTTTTTGGAAATCTTGAAATCATTTCTCAGATTCCTGTATCAAATCGAAAATCAAGTTGGACAGTGTTTAGTCAACGTTTCAAAATACATAAAATTGTTTGCTTGAATTTGTGACTACCATAGTTTCAGTTTCATTTCGAAAGCCGTTATAGTTTGAGGCATAGTTGTTTTTCACTTTGAAGACGCAAATTTAGCTCATTTAAATGAGCTGTCAAGTCTACTAAAAAAGCAAAATCTGTGAGCCTGTTTTAATCACCAAGTTCTGGCACAGATTTTATTCTTGATTCCATAAATGACTTGATTTCATATCCCAAAACATAAAATCTTTTCAACATTTTACCCCGACTTAATCATCTTACTTCCGAAAAATAAATAATGTCCCCAATGTCTTCAGTGTCAATTTGTCTAAGTACATTTGCATATTGAAAACTTTCTTTGGCCACATTGCGCAACTGTACATTTATTATGTCGAGAAGTAACTACTCCCATGGAAATGTTATATAGACAAAGAAAATGTTTTATAAAATTAATTGAGAAAGTATTTAAGTATATTAGTTTTGTTGGGCCGCATTCAAAGCCGTCCTGTGCCACATGCGGCCCGCGGGCCGCGGGTTGGACACGCCTGCTAGATGAATGCCCGTATGAAATTTCGTATGGTCACCCATTTCAACAATTTTGATCTTTTGCATTGGTTTCTAGCATATATTTCTAGAACGGCTCGTCGGACAGAAAAATGATTATAATCAATTTTATAGGATTTCTTATTCTGAAGAAGTTTTTAGTACAATAAAAATGGCTAGGACTGATCGTTTTCAAAGTATATGTAAAAAACCAAAATTTTTATATGGCAACACCAAGAAGGGGTTGCCCGATTTAGTTCATTTTTAAAATTTTATTTGCTTTAGTATGAAAACCCAATGTACCAAATTTCAGCTTTCTATGTCGACGTGTTCTCAGGTAGTGACCAAATATATAGTGGAAAACGAAATTTTTGTATGGAAACCCCACGAAGGAGTTGCTCGATTTGTCTCATTTTCGAACTTAATTTTACTTTTTTTTTTAATGTCCGTGTGCAAAATTTCAGCATTCTAGGTGAACGTGCTCTCGAGTTATCGTGCGCACGGACGGACGGACGGACGGAAATGAGTGTTGATATTCGCATTATAATCTGCCTCCCAATAAAAAATATTTTTACTACATTTATTTGTATTTACGTATATATTTTGTTTTCTGCAGTTATCTGAAAACAAATGAATTTCGTTTAATATTCGTTTCCTTATCTGACTTTATTTTTTCAACATCAATAAACGATTTTTCCTGCAAAATTAACTAATGAAAAATAAATTTTCCCATCTTCTACTTAGTTAGTCACTCTCAAGATTGATTTCCCTGACTGAGATAATGAATGGTCAAATTTTAGGAATTCTGTAATCAAATAACATTTACTTATAAAAATAATAATAAACTAAGCATATTGCAACGTCAGATTGCTCTTGACCCATAATCAATGAAAACATGAATAAAATTCTGTTCGTAGAAGAGATAAATTACCTACATAATCACAACACGTAGAAATCTCAACGGGGCTATATAAAAAGACGATGTTGGAATTAATTTAAATTAGTATCACAATTCGCCTTCTTAAACACGTTACAATGTCGCGATTTTATTGCATAATTGTAATCTGGATTTCACTTCACGTGTTAACTTTTCATGGAATATTCTCTGCTGCAGTGAACCACCATGTAAAATTGTCCGACGAAGTAATTGAAAGTCTAAAAAAACTCGGAGAAGATTTCAATAAAACCTTATCACTTGAAAGTGATCCATGCATAGATTACTATGAATATGTTTGTGGAAAGGAGGACATCATAAAACCGGATACGTCAATGGATAATTCAAAGATTACCGAATTATTTTTAGAGTATCTTCACAGCACTGAAAATTGGACTACGCCTGAATTTAAATTGAAAAATTATTGGAAGTCTTGTAAACAAACCACACCTGAGGACTTTAAAAATTTCGTGAGAGATTTTAACTTTCCAGAATCCATAGGAGGATGGCCTACATTCAATTCAAGCTGGATTGGGGATAAATTCGATTTTCAATCTGCAATTGCTGAATTTGGTTCTTATTCTGTTCCGGTGATAATTGATCAAGTTTTCGATATCGAACCGCGAACTTTAAAAAAATATTTACATGTGGATGCTCGTGATGTACCTTTAGTGGAATCATTTTGGATAAGGCAAGAACTCATCGATAAATTGTCAAAAATTGGAGTACAAAATGTTGACGAAATAATAAAAGATGCGGCTCAGTTCGAAATGGACTGTATGGATGTTTGGATGAGTGCAGAACCAGAAGCAGATATTCAAACAGATTTTAAAGGTTTGAAATTGAAAATTCCAATGATCGATTGGGATAATCAAATGAAAGTTATTGTTGGTCAAACGCTTGATGCAGACTATCCAGTGATAATAAAAAATGCAGAAATTCTAAAGAAAATGATCGCAGCTATTTCGAAAATGAACCCTAAAGTGGTAGCAAATTATTTCTTTTGCAACTTTATTAATTCTTTACCAGAATTAAAGGAAGATAAAAAAGAAGAAGATTGTTTTAGTCTCGCGATTGGAAACCTACATTCTGTGGCATATGGAATATTTACAAAAAAATTCTTTTCTCGAGATTTTTTAAAAATATTTGCTGGAATGATTGAGTCTATAACGAAAGAATTATTTAAATATTTTCCATTTGTTGAAGATAAGTCTATTAATTCCGTTAATTTTGAAGAAAGTATCGAAAGCCAAATGAGTAAAGAATTCGGTGACAAAAGTCTAACTAAAGAATACGAAAGCATTGAATTAGACTCTAATAATTTCCTTCAAAATACATATACTTTGCGACGGCATAAAAAACGTGGCGTCCCACGCCGAATGTTTTTCAAAAAATCGGGAGAAAAAATCGACATTGTCAGTTATATGCTTACTCGAATATTTACGTATGACATATTCGGAGCTGTGAACAATCCTTCATCAATTGCATACAAATATATTGCTTCGGATCTAATATGGGCTCATGCGAAATATCTCGAGTCAGATATAATAAAAAATGACACCTTTCAGTGTTTGAAACGTCAGTGGAATAAGGCGGATAGTGAAGATGTATTGCGTCTTTACACTATGCAAATTTATTTTAAAGGTTATGTAGATTGGGCCAATAAATATCAGGATCTAATTGAAGGAGAAAATGTTTTCTTACATGAGTATGGATTAAATGGCAAGAAAGCACTATTCATAGATATTATGCAGTATGAGTGTGGCAATATTGAGCACTTTTTATCACTTTTGGGAAACACAAAGGAATATGCAGAGGTATTCAATTGCCCGATTGGATCATCTATGAATCCAAAAGAAAAGTGTGGCTTAAATCAAAGTGTGATTTTATAAGTAGCTGCATTATGTAGTAAGCAAGTTTAAATGAAAATGTATCTTTCTGCATGTATTGTGTATAAAGAAAAATTAATTTTAGTGATTGGAAAATTTTCATTCATTAGGTCTAGTTTTACCTATACTCGTATGTAGGGGCTTTTATAAAATTTACCTCCCGAACCGCATGCTTTGCTATAAGCATGTTCAATCATAGCCAAAGATGGAGATAATGTTTGAATTTTTTTGAAATTCTTAGAATGGCTTGAAGACCTCCGCAGCTCTGAAAATTTTGGTAGAGCAATATGGGTTGGACACCCACACATAATATTAAAAGTATTTTGATTTTTGAATGTGCGTCTGTCTGCCTGTCCATGTCTCCGTCTATCGTCTTCGTCTATCATCACGATAACTGAAATTTTGCACAAGGGATTTAAAAGGTAATTTTAAGTTCGAATATGGGACAAATTGGTTAATTCCTTCGTGGGGTTGCCATACAAAAATTGGGGGTTTTCACGTATACTCTCAAAACGATCAGTCTTTGAGATTTTCGTTGTACTGTCTTGAGTGAGAGGTATGCTCTCTATGATAAAAGGGATAATGATACCTTTGGAAGAAAACCAAATGCTTAAAATAACTTCTTCATGTTAGAATGTCCGTGTGTCTAGATTATTTTCGTTCTCCCTTTTGACTCATTTTATGTTATTTTTAGATGATTTAATGTCAGTTCTTTTACACATTGTAGAGATTTTGCCACGTATTTTTAAGGATTTTGAAAAGAGCGAAAGAGCCAGAAATAAAAGAGACATATATACATATACAAAAAAAAGTTTTATATTATTATTATTATGTAGATCAACAATAAAATCACTAAAACAATTACAATAACAACGCTACACCTTTATGCTACAATATGATGGAAAATGACTCACTGAAATAATAATTTTTATTAGCATAGATAAGAATTTATTTTTCTTAGGAATTTTTCGCTCCAGGTTGTTTATGAACTATTACTGGCCTGTCAGACATTTCTAGCGAAAATATATTGAAAATTTAATTCAAGCACAAAGGAAATTTATTGATGGCTTCCGGGATGTAAATGAAGAAAAAGTGAAAAAAACACAAAAATATTTGAATTAAACAAAAACCATTGGGACAAATTTAAAAATTTGGGTTTATAAAGACCTCTTAAAAAAACCGAAAATAACTGGTATAATAAATAAATTATGATGTTTTTGTCGCAGGCCCACACGAGGCCACACGCAGCTTCGTGTATATGGGCGGTACTGTTATCAAGCGGCGATTTCCCAAACGTCGAATGTGATGCCGCTTTGCGCCGCTGCAGTGAGCTTAACAGCTGACGGGTGCGATCTTCGAGAAAAAAATAAGAAGAGGAATCGGAGCTGCCGGAAGAGAGACAACCGGCCATTGTTTTGCATTAGGCACTGTTTGTTGAAGTGGTAAGTTTGAAAAAGAAAAACGAGTGAGAAAAGGGACAAAAAAAAAACAAAAAAGTGAATTGTGCATACAGAATCGACATCAAGGAAAACAGGCACTCGAATTGAGCGAAAACGGTAAACGATTCAAAAAGGAAAAGGGTTTAAATGAAATTCGCGGTCTCAAAGGAAAGTTTGGTAGAATATTATAGGCAGAGGCCCAAAATCAAAGACCCTCACCCTCCAGGATTCTGATCTTTTGTGTTACTTGAAAGCCAAAATATACGCCTAAATGAAATGAGCTTTTCTACTGATTTTTTCTTGCTTTTATTCAGGTCAGCAACCCTTGCATGATGTAGAATGAACTCAAAATGACACTTCACATTACTTGGTGAAACAACTGTAATGGATATCAAGGGCGACGAAGACGACGACGAACAAGAATAATTTTAAATACGCTATTCTGTATTTGGTCTTAATAATAAATAAATAAAAAAACTAAATTCTTAGCTCCGCGTTCACATAGAGCTATATGCTATTTACCCCTGTATACGGATGCGTGCTTGCTCTCTACGCGCTGTACCTCGAAAAGGGTTGCAGATAAAAAAAAATGCTTCAAATGAAAATTGTAGGTGATTTTATAATCTATAATCTTGAATGACGTATTTTCCATAGAAAACTAGATAATTGAAAAAAACCTATTTTCTCGACCTTTGACCTTGAATATGTGGTGACGCAGACACGAGATTATATGAAACTTTTTTCCCAGCCTTAAGTATGCCCAAACAAAGGTTTAGACCAATTTACAGTTAGTTTATTTTTACATTCCGAGGTTTGACCATTTCATAAAGTAAAGAGCCAAATTGACTTCTCATGTTTGATCGAAAAAAATAGCCAGCATTGAAACTTGTTACTTCCAGCTCGAGTGGCTTTTTATTTTTGCCAGTAAAAGAATATCAAGAATAAGATGTAAGTAAGCTTTTTTTCATAAAAACTCATTACTGGTTCGGTCCCTGACTTTTAAATATCTGTATTCATTTAATTACGTTTATCAATAGCAGCTCTCCTAGCTTGGATAATTTAAAATGAGTGGAAAAACATTAAACTCCTGAAAGTCTCAGAGAGTGAAATTTACTCCCTCCAAGGTCATATTATAATTTTTTTATTTTATGTTGTGTCATCATTCAACTGGTATACAGTATAGCAATAAATTTTCAGCAGCATCTTGTAGATGGAGAAATCGATTTTTTTTTAAATTCCAAAACTATGA
>OZ005742.1:15516273-15716655 GCA_963930735.1 Dioctria linearis | reverse complement strand
TAGTTACAATGAAAACGCTATGTATTAAATTTCATTTCTCTACATCAACGCGCTCTCAGGCAGTGTGCAAATATATACCGGAAAACGAAATTTTTGTATGCCAACCCCACGAAGGAGTTGCCCGATTTGTCTCATTTTCGAACTTAATTTTACTTTTTTTTTAAGAGTGTGTGTACAAAATTTCAGCTCTCTAAGTATACGTGTTCTCGAGTTATCGTGCGCACGGACGGACGGACAGACGGACATGCAAAAATCAAAATAATTTTTAATTTTATGCGGGGGTGTCCAATCCATTTTGCTCTACCATCATTATTTCTAGGTGTTACAAACGGAATGACAAACTTAGTATACCCCTATAGATTTCATCTAGGGTATAAAAATGATAGCAAGTCTTGCTTTCTTGTACGATAGAGCTTCAATTTTGTATCTGACGTCAACAAGTTTTTTTTTTTAATCTAGAAGTCAATACCTACCTCTGCAGATTCTTTAGGTAGTTCATCCCTTATCGAATTAGTTAATTCTTCTTGGGTAAAAGTTGTTGGCTCTGTAGACACTATTCCTTCGAAATCGCTTTATTTCTTCAAATTATGGTACACGAACAGAGCAAAATGTTGGAACAGGTACTTCATCTGAATGTGGTATGGGTCTTTTACCTGATTCTAAGTCTGGATAAATAATTTTTTTAACGTTAACGCCACAGCACAAGTAACAGTCATCGATGTGATTTTCTTTTTTTTCCATTGCATAGGTACTCCGAATGGCTCATACAGTTTGTTTGACCACTGACGTATTGACATAGCGTATTTTTAAAAAAATTTGGGGTATTTACGGGATGTATTCATCCCCAACTTCCTACTTAAAGTAAACAATAAAAATCAATATTTATAAAATCTGTTACAAGTTTTCTGAACATTTTAACTGTGTATTCACCACAAATGTAACAAAACACATTTGGCTAATTGAGACAATTTCTTCGCGATGAAGACGTGATATTAAATCTTATTTATTTTTAGAAATGTACCGAGAAGACACCAAGCTCCACACAAGAAATTATGGATTTCAACCAATATTCAAAACTGAGGGTAGATCCAAAAATACACGAGGGTTGGTTATTGCCAATTAAGATCCAATGTTATTTTTTTTTTACGAAATTAGCAACAGTTTAGACATCTATGTGAAGTTTTTTATACGTGAGGTGGTATATGAAAACTGCACAA
Organism: Dioctria linearis; assembly: GCA_963930735.1. NCBI lineage: Eukaryota > Metazoa > Arthropoda > Insecta > Diptera > Asilidae > Dioctria > Dioctria linearis. The sequence goes on along the minus strand of OZ005742.1, from coordinate 15,715,438 downwards.
TTTCCAAACAAGAATTCGCTTCTATAGTCGTCTGGAAATGCTAAATTTGGTACTCCCTATTAAGTCTGGACCGTCTTTGATATCCTTCTAGGTTCAATCATCTTGATTTGGACTCTCAATTCTTTGAATACAGATTTTAGGTCTTAGGTTTGAGATACGTAATTTTTTTTTGAGGAGTTGAGAATATTAAAAATTTTATCAAATTTGTCAGGGAATATGAGAAAGTTCACTCTCACATATGTTCAACATCTAAATATGTTTGTGCAGACTTTCGTATTCCAAGACTTCCAACTGCAAGCAGCTCCCTTATTATATTTGAGGAGTTAGGTTGTTCAAAGTGATATCAATCTCAGAAGTTTTTTAAGGCGATTTTGATTCGAATTACGAAAACAAGCTATAGTGGATTCCGTATAACGTCAGGTAATATCCTGATGTTGGAAAATTATTCCTCCAGAATCTTGAACTACAAGAACTTGCTTCGTTTCTAGAAATGTGGAACTCTAATTAAGAATCGGCTAGATGATATGGTGTGTGATAGTGGTGCTGCCCAGGAAAAGGAAAATATCACTCGCGAGTCAAAAAAGATTCAAATCTTCACATTTTCAGCTCACGAACACGATTTTATTTCTTAATACTCGTGAGGGATTAAAATTGATGACTTTTATCTACAGAAATTACACTCACGAGCGAGTTAAATATTTTCTGTTTGGTTTAACTCGCTGATGAGTGAGTGTTAAGTTTAAATCTGAGAGATTTTTCTCTTTTGAGCGAAAAAGAATCGAAAAGAGCAGAACATTTAATTATGAAAATTATGTTTCATATGAATTCGCCGGAAAATACTGATGACGAAAATGAATAAATTCAACCGCGGCTTACATCTGTTCTAGCTGTAGTAGATGTGCCACACACACCATTCAACTTGCAGCACAATATATTTTAAAAACAATAAAGCCAAATGTGGAAAACTGTCGAAAAGCAGCAAAATTTCTACGCGTCATGGCACGTAGAGGTGAATTCATCTTTTCAATGTCAATTTTGGATAATAAGACGAGATGGAATTCAACGAGATGCCAAATTCTTTACTGAATATAAAAGAAAACTTGCAAAACAATGGGATTGAACTAAACGTTGAGATAGATTGACTTTTCATACAGGACTTCATTGAAGCTTTCAAGTCACTTGCCGAATGTACCAAAAAATTTCAATCCGAGCAGTACATTATAGGTGACTTTTATAGAGATTGGCTTTGCTACGAATTTACGATGGGGGAGACTGCCAGGACCAACGCTTTTTCTACGCAGCTATTAGATTAAATGACAAGGAGAAAAGAAATTCTTATGGAAAATGAAGCATTCATCGTAGCTTTTTACCTGGATCCTCGCTTCAATTTTTTAAATAGTCAATTTTTAAATGAGGAGCAAAAGCAGGCTGCTACCGTAGGTTTTTTAAATGAAATAATTACTTTCCTTTGTGTAAAACATACGATACAATGAAATGCTTAAGAGGTGAAGTTCCAAATAATAATGAGGAAAATACCCAAAACAATAGCCAAGCTCCGGGAGCAAGTTCAACAAATTCCACTAATTTGGGACCATAAAATAGGTTAGGGGGGACAACGTCAATAGAAACTGCTAGAAGTAGCGTATAAAGAAAGAGTACCCTTCGTCAAAAATGTATTAGATTATTGGAAAAACTTCTACTACAAAGATCCAGATGTGGAAAATTTAATAAATATTTCTCTAGATGTACGGTCAGCCCAAGTGTCAGTAGAATGAGCATTTAGTGCACTTTCACCTAAATTCACCTAATTTCACTCTAAATTCCCTCTCGCTGTATAAAACTGTACTCGTTGTGTGGGTGCCAGGTCACAGAGAAATCAGCGGGAATGAAAAGGCGTATTAGCTCGCTCGTATTGGTGCAATCTCAGAGGAATCTTTCTCTACAAACGGTATTACACCAAACATTCTTGCATCTAAAATTTCGGCCTGGGCTGAATGCAGTCAGCACAGTCGCCTCTGGCTGGATGATCCCACGGGCAGAACTGCTAAGGAACTGTGGGGTAAACCTAACCCAAATCTGATGAAAAAGATATTGGGGCTGAGCAAGCCAACTCTGAGAAAACTGGTGTCAATTCTCACTGGGCACTCTTTTCTCAGGGGTCACCTGCACAAGATGAGACTTGTTGATAATCCTATATGTAGAGGATGCGGAGAAGAATCCGAAATGGTGACTTACTTCTTATGCAGTGAGCCTGGTTCTCTCCGGTAAGCGCTACAGATTGCTTGGCTCACACCTCCTGGAGGCAGGCAGGGATGGCTGGGGGCCAATTCTGAATTTTGTTAGGGTGTCCGCCAGGGACCAATGAGCTATTGCTCAGAGGTTTGGAGGGTTAACAAGGGGCCTTGCTGTGCCATAAGTTCCAGAGTCTTCCTCCCGAGATAGTGGTTTGAGGGTGAACCCCTCGAAGACGAAGCTAATCCTTTTTACAAGAAGGAGGCGGGTGCAAGATTTCAGACTTCCAATGCTGGGAGGAGAGGAGCTTACCAGCTCTACAGCGAAGCGAAGTATTTGGGTGTCGTCCTCGATTCCAAACTGAGCTGGAAGGCTAATATATAAGAACGCGTGAAGAAGGCCAGTGTGGCCTTCTACACGTGCAAGAGAATATTTGGCGGAACCTGGGGATTAAAACCCAGGGTGGTACACTGGATGTACACAGCCATAGTTCGGCCCATCCTCTGCTACGGCTCTACGGTCTTGTGGACGGCACTGACGAGGAACTGTAACCTTGATGTGCTGTCAAAAATCTAGAGAGCCGCCTGTATGGGTATAACTGGGTGTCTGTGCACCACGTCCACGGCGGCATTGGAGGTCATGCTTGACCTATTGCCGCTGGACCTTTATTGTAAGCGTGTGGTGGCGACTAGTGCTGTCAGGCTGACAGCGGGGGGCTGTTGGACGGAGAGGGGTTTTGGGCACTCCAAAATACTCCAGAAGGTAGACTGTAGGGACTGCAGGGTAGAAACAGACTATCAAGTACCCATCCTGGCTTTTGGTGGAGGTATCAATGCAACGATACCCACCAGGAGTGACTGGGACGGGAATGAGGTGGTCGTTACATCCGATATTTCTATATTTACGGATGGCTCCAAGACGAGTGCGGGCACAGGGGCTGGGGCGTACTCTAGAGATCTCCAATGGCACGAGTCTTATAGACTGCCTGACAAATGCAGTGTTTTTCAGGCAGAGCTCACAGCGATTTATCAGGCGGCAACATTGGTATCAATGTGCAGAGAACCCGCACGGCACATCTGCATATATACTGATAGCCAGGCAACCATCAGGGCGCTGGATGCAGGGCTGGTAAAATCAAAATTGGTGCAGTTATGCAAAACCAGGCTTGAGGAATTGACTGTAAGGCACAAGGTGACCCTAAGCTGGGTACCTGGCCATAAGGATATCTCAGGCAACGAGATGGCGGATGAGTTGGCCAAAAAGGGCTCCGAATTGGATAGCTCCGCAGCTGTATCTTACGTGAGGATCCCAATCGGAGCCTTAAAAGAGGAAATAATCAGGCGAGTGTATCTAAAGGCAGGCCTCCGATGGACCAGCAGGGATACCTGTCGTATTGCGAGGCAATTGTGGTCTGCATATGATAGGAAAAGGACAAGGGAACTGCTTAATAACATCAGAGCAAATACGAGGACGGGTCACTGGGTCGAGTTTCCCAAGGAAAGCAGGATAAATCCGCGGCTTGAAGGGCTATCCCATGAGGTCTAGGGGCACAATGGACCCATTGGAGGTCTAAATGAGGCTAACTGGTTGTCTAGCGGCACCCCTCTTACCTAACCTAACCTAACCTTCCTCCCGAGAACTCAACCTCTTTTCAATCCATCCATAGTGCACTTTCAACAATACTAACTAAATTAAGATCAATGTTAGATAATGAAACAATAAATAATATTTCAATAATTAAATTATACATTAACCTTTTAGAGAAAGTAAAAATTTATCAAAAATATAATATCTTTATTTTATGGCATAAGTAATAAATATAATAATGTTTGTAATAGAAATTGGTACGAAAATTATGATTTCTGAAATAAAAGTTTGTTCAATTCCAATTTATTTATTCAACTCGATAATCATTCATACGTGAATAACTCACCCGCTATTTTTATTATTTGGCTCACGTAAAATTTAAATCGCTAATGAGTGCATGAAATGCATTTGACGAGTTGAAAAATAAAACTCACGAGTGAATCAGAAATAAAAATCTTCTGCGATTGATTCATTTGCGAGTGAGCGAAAATATTTGACTCTCCTTATTCTGGTGCTGCCATCTGTTGTAACGAGCTATCCTTAATTCACGGCAGATCCCATTTGGTAATTTTGTTCAGCTCTCATGTTTGACGTGAAGCGATTTAAGGTTTCTTCTTAACTCTGTTTTACTGCGGTTGAAGTTCAGGATTTTTGATTGAATGGGATATATGAGGATTTTGGGAATTTTCGATGGAATTTTTTGACACCTTTTTATGTATTAAGTCGGGGCTCTCAATTAAGTACTTATATTGGGAATATATTGGGATACCAACAACTTGGTAAAAAGTTAGAAGTGATAACTTTCAAATTCTAATGCAAAGTTCTCTGCTATTTTCAGGTTAGTATTTTTCACGGTATATATATTTCTGAGAATACTATCCTTTGTGCTTTGTTCCTTCTATTTTTGGGCCTTCAAGGGCACGCCAACTTGTGTCTGCGTTTCGACAGAGTCACCACATATTTATATCCTAATATCAAATAACATTGGGAAAGCAATGTTTGTAATTAGGTGATTTCAGTTAGTGTATTTCTCACTATCACCAGAAAAGTCTCTTACAGAATCATGAAAAATAATTCGCATCTCACCATTCTTTGAATGTTATCTTTCTGAAGCATCGCAGTCTGAAAATAGACCATTCAAAGTGAATGCTTAATAGCTAGAAAATTATTTTACTTTCCATTCTAAACAACTAACCAACTTTCCTTCGTTTTCTCTCTTTTTTTTAATATAAAATACACGCCATTGTAGCCACCAAAAGAAATCAACTCTTGAAAGCAAAAGTTAAATTGTTGCAATTGTCTTTAATCCACTTTTCATTACTTACCATCCAAGAAGATTTACTAAGTCAAATAATAAAATTAAGGGAATGCATTTAAGTTGGAGGAGGGAAGGATATAAGCCCCAACTACGTACATAGATACCTCCGTACAGTAGTAGATCAGAGGACCTCAAGAAAGTTGGGAAAAATTGTGCGGACACAGATAGAGAACTTGAGCGTAGTCGTCGCCATCGTGGGGGTGTCGATGTAGCAATAAACTTGTTTAAATTTCACAAAATCCCTGATTACACTGGGAGCCTTCTTTTCGAGGATTACCATTTTCTTTAATGGACGAAATTAATTCAAGCTGAGGCCTCCGCTTTAGCATTTTACTTATTTCATGTGGATCCTGTCGAGTGAAACGAACTTCAGGATAAGCCCGACATAAATGCAAAGTTGAAGAGATTTTTAAGTGTTTGCGGATTTTCATTCTATTAGAAAAGAAAATTTTTATTACGACGATTATATTATAAAATTTTATGGACATCCAGGGATTTTCATTTTGCATTTTGAGGTTATTGCATTAAGTTTAATGCGAAATAAAAAAGTCTTAGGTGTTCGGTGATGGCGAATATTTATAATAGATAATACTAGACATTTCATGTAAAGATGAATTCAACAGCCTGCAATTAGAGCGTTTACAACGTAGTCATGTGAACAAAAAAAACAACATGCTTTCATTTCTCATCTTATTTTTCAGATGAAAATAACAATTTTCATTGTTTCAATCAGATTCCATTTGTGGTATTTCTCTCCAAAGAATTGTCCTCATGATCTTGGTAATCGGTAAAGTTTCCAACAAGGCTAGCAAAAGTTTCATATAAAACCAGTTTTAGACAGTTTAGAGAAAACTAGATTGGGATTTCAGGTTGGAATGTGATAAAGCCTCATCGAAATATGTGCATAGGTTTTTTTTTCGTTAATACCACAAAAGTCAAGGGCAGATCATTACCGATCTATGATAAAGTGAGGAAGGGGCACATCAAATTTCGGTTTCGATAAACGAAAATCGAAAAATCAATACTTTTTGAACATTTTACTGTCGAATATTCTAAAATACCTAAAAAGATCTTCGACAATATGATTGCTATTTGACGAATCAAAAAAATAGCACGGTTTTTGAAAACAAGAGGAAAATTTAAGTTTAAGAATTTCTCGTATAGACTGGTGCCAAAACTGATTGTGAAGGCTATAATCGAAAAAATGAATAACAGGCAAGGACCAGACGGAAAATTTAGTTAAGGTTATAACTGCTTCATAGCAGCAGAGCAAATACCAGGAATCTAGTAGGGGTCATGATGGGTCACTGGGCCATAGGGGACCATACTAGGAGACTGGGAATAGTGGCAAACGATTTCTGCAGGAGTTGTAGAGACTCGGAGGAAATTGAAACCGTCAAACATGTGCTTTGCGAATGCCCCGCTCTAATGAATAAAAGAGGTAGGCTACTAGGTAGCGACTTCTTTTCAAGTCTGGGGGCGCTGAAAAGCATAAAGTTCAGAGACATCCTGAGTTTTCTGAGTGAGGCAGGATAGATCTAGGTTAAAGGTCTTGGATATGTCTTGAGTTTCCCAAGGAAAGCAGGATAAATCTGTGGCTTGAAGGGTTATCCCATGAGGTCTAGGGGCACAATGGACCCTCTTACCTAACCTAATCTAGTTAAGGTTATAATAAAGAGAAAAACCAAAAATTAAATGCGTGATAAAGTGAATTTTTAGGGGGTGTTAAGGGGTTGAAAGTAGTTTTGTGATATTTTCCACCAAATGTGACTTCCTAGCGGATAATATTTGTGGCAAAAGTTATAGATAATAAAAATATCTAAAACTATCATATAAGGCATTTTTCAACATAACCTCAAATTTTTCGCGAAAATGGCGGAAAACCGATTTTCAGTTTTTTATTTTTTTCTATCGTAAAAATAATGCAAATTACATGAAATTTTGTGAAAGTATACCTTTCTCTGCATTGAATACGCATAATTTTTTTCTAATCTGGGAAACATGTAGTTTCCGATATACATATTTACAAATTGTGGAAAAAAAAACCAATTTCCACGTAGAACTTTATCGGTGGTTTTATCGACTTAAATATTCTATCTGGGGCATTTTAACCGTTGAAATATCTACTTTAAAATAATCTAGATATGCTAATTGTTTATTTTTGAAGAAACTGCTTAAAATTGAGAAAAACCAAAAAAATTATTCTCCAGAACACGAATTTTTCAATTTTTTTTTATAATTTTCAATTTTTTTTCATTATTTACGTACATAATGGATTAAATTTCAGGGACAGAATTTACTCTAATTGAATATTACTAAAGTTGAACCAATTTAATTGAAGACAATGGCGGAAATCATTCTGAAACTTACGTTTTTCATGGCAATGCACCGTACCGTACTGAAAGACGTAAGCTAGAGTTAAGAGGAGTCAGTACCAAGTTTTGCAAGTTTCATACATTTTTCAATGCAAATTTCTGGCACAATAATGATTTATATCTTAAATTTAATATAACGAAGAGGGCTAGTAAATAACGTCGGAAAAAATAAAAAAAATGACATTAAAACGGAGATATTAGCTCGGAAACTTCTAAAAAATGGTAAAAAATTGAAGTCTTTAATCCAAATTAGTACGCATTCTCTTTAGATTGTGAATATTTTAGAAAGATAAAGCCTAGATCTAGCAAATAACGTCGAATTTTTTCATTTTTAGTTTCGCTTTTTTTAATTATTTGACTCTAATAGTACCTACTTGTTTTTTCTGCCGATATTTCACCGACGAGAAATTGCAATATTTCGTTGAAAGTTGTTGAAATACAAAACAAAATAGTATATTTAGTATATTTAACAATTTTGTGAAAAATATATTTAGGAGAGTTAATTTTCGTTAAGAATTTTCAATTTATTTAAACTGCAAATATTCATTTTTCGTCTTAAATTGTATAATTTTGTCGTATGTTGGGTTTCTTTTTTTTACGCTAGATGTCTCTAATGTGGTCTGTGGTCTAGGTCTAGACTAATTTTATTTGAATTTTCTCACTTTCAAGACACAAACCTACGTATAATAAATTATATTGCCTACAGGTTCGCTGATATCTAAATTGAAATTTTTGCTGAGTACTGACTCCTCTCATTTTGTTAACGAATATTTTACATTTTTTTGCATCTTTTGTATTGTGGTTGTTCTTCTTCTTCTTCATCAATAAAATTTTCAAATTCCGAAGGGTCTTCAAGATTATCGACGTCTTCCAGATCCTCGATTTCAATAAAAAAAACTCTTTGCTAACTCTTCATCAATAATCTCTTCCAAAGCAATTACATCTTCAAATATTTCTTTGTCTCTATTTGAACAGTTTTCACTACAATTACTGCATAAATTGGTAAATTTTAAGCCGTATTTTCGGCGGTCACATTTTTATTTATTACAAACTCTTACACAGTTGCAGCTAATAAATTTTAATAATTTTTCGGGAATTAATTCTGAACTGTCTGGGATAAATTTGGGCACGAGTCTACCTATATGTTCGTTTTAGCCCCATTCCATATCTTTTTTGTTATCGGGCGCGTTGTCCAAATAACCCTATTTGCCCTCTTAAAATCTTAAAAATATATCAGCTAAATATATATGAAACATTAATAATCCGTTTAACCTTTCTTGAGACATTGTCGATTTATCAAAATTCTTTACTCTTTTTAAAACGAAAAAGCTCGTTTCTGCAGAGGCAACGGAAAAAAAATTCCTTTGAATATATGCGTTGAGATTTTTATTTCCACCTCCTTTAAATCGTCGAAAGTCCAAAAGATTTAAAATAAATTACAGATTTCACGCAAGGATTCAAAACGCCTTGTTAATCCAGATATAATCGAATCAATAATATAAAAGAAAACGTTTGTTCTATGTATAATGCTTTTCAGCATCGTATTGTGTTTTAATGCTACGTGTTATTTGAAACTCTGCCAAAGGTTTTTCTGTCTAGACTTTGAAAGTATTTCGTGCCATTCCTCATGTACTTTTTAAAATAAGATTATCTATGGACCAAAGTTGTGTTACGAAATTAAATTAATAATTATGTTTGGTGTAATAATGTTAAAATTTTAAACCATATTGTTGATAAAATGACATATTCAAATTGTACCGAAATATTGCCTAGTATATTGAAATTCAGTACGCGTTTTTGATTGAAGTTTAAAAAATTCGGGCTCATCTACAGCAGAATCGAGTCTTGCAGACCATCTTGCTTTCGATGTGACATGAATTGAAACAATTACATTTTTTTTTAAATTTCCCATCTCTATGGACTGCTGCTAAAGAAATTATGCAAATGCTGAATTTTTCCAAAATACAATATCGCCTCCTTAGATGCTTCGACACTATCAACTCCAATAAGATTCAACGTATGGCTTGCGCAGCTGGAAGAAATGCAATTAACATTTCATTGAAGCAAAATGGCTTACACCCCATTATATTTTCCTGTCATTTTAGCATCGCTATCATTTGCTTGGCCAATACATAAATTAAGGTATAGTCCAAAATCTTTTAAAATTTCCAGAATATATTTTCAGTGCAATCTTTTTTACGTATACGGGCCAGCTGGACGCTTGCGATCAACGATGATGACCAGTAAGACAATCTATTTAGTTTGGCGGTTAAAGGTTTGCTACTGAAAGTAGACCACGGGATTTATACAAACTTATATACATGGATACAAATTTTCATAGAAAGTAACCTATATTATTCATCCAATATTTTTTAAATTTCCGACATTTTTTCATGGTATACTTTCAGTAGTCAAATTCAATGTATTTGGTTATCATCGACATTTGTTATGCTCTTGGTTCATATTAGGCCTAACGAGCACTGGAGACTTCTGTCATGCAAATTTTTGGGCACTGTCGTTAACTGTCACCCCAAAACATTATGTTTTATATCACCATTCATCAATTAAATTTCGAGGAGGCAGTAGTGAGGTGAGCATTTGTCATAAGGATATATAAAATATCAAAGACATAAACGCTATTGGGTCTTTCCAATTTGGAGTGAAAGGCTTAAGGAAAATTTCACTGATCAACTTAATGAACTACGATCCAATCCTGAAAAACCCCGTTGAAATTTCTGTATAAGTATTGACAGCTTTGATGATTTACTACAGATCTGAGAACTGCTATAACTTATCAAAGTACCAATATGTGATCATCAATTAAACCCGAAGAGAGACCTGCTGCAATTTTAAGGTCTACAAATTTAAATCTTCGAATCGTTATCAGAGTATTCCGTAAAATTTTTGTTGTATAAGGATGGCCTCATTTGTACTTGTCGTATTAATGTTTCATAATATATATTTCCCTCTCACACTACCGATGTAGCAGCCATTTTGCAAAAAAAAAAAAAAAAAGATGCGTAATTTTTTCCTAGCTCTACAACTCCATTAACAATGGCAGTCAACCGGCGACAAAAATGCTACCAGTGCGTGCACATTCATATAAACGTAAAGGCGCGGTTACAGCTTCGTCAACGAAAAGATGCTGGCCGGACGAACCAAAAAAGCACCTTGCTGGGATATCACTTCATGGGCGAATTTACATTAGGGCCTATGGAATTATCGGTGGTGACAAAAAGTCTCCAGTGCGGCACAGGGCTCCCACTTGGCTAACGACGGCCATGGGTACATTGCTATGTAAATTTTTTATGCAAAAATTTAGTTAATTAAAAATTTATGACAAAAAAATGTTTTTATTTCAGTTATTTTAACCATTAATTTAGGGACACTTTATGGACTTGGGGCCTGCACCGTATGGACCTCACGACCGTTCCCCTTTATCTGGCCCTGATGCTTAAGATTGACTTTATATTTTAGAATATTATTAGCAACATAACTAGCGCAAAAAGGGTTCTATTTTTCTTTTTAAAATTTCACATGATTTATAATATCTTCTTGTGCACAGATAAATAACACCGGCTTTAGTATGAAATAATGTTCCGATTTGTACCCGGGTTCAAGTGGAATGGGGTACCCGTGTACTCGATTCCAAGATTTTCGATTCCAAATTTACTTGGGTACCCGGGTACCCGGTTTCGGGTTACCCGGGTACCCGATTTCGGGTTACCCGGGTATCCGGATATAATCGATTCTCGATTCCAAATATTCGGGTATCCGGGTACAATCGGTTATTAATATTTTAGCACTCCGGTACATTAGTGAATTCGTGAATACAGCCAAATAATTCTGCTACCCGAATCGCGCGCTTTGCTTGATTTTGAATTGCTGTAAAGGAGTGCATATGCACAATGAAACATTCCTGAATAAGTTTATGTATGTACAAAAATGTACAAGGATTTAGAAATATATCAATTTTCTCTACTCGCAGTCGCTGGGCAGGAAATAGTAATGAGAGGAAGATTTTCAACACTACCTGGAAATCCTCTGAAGTCATGCATAACATATTTTGTGTGTTAACGCTGCAATCAAAGATGATAGGAATCAACCGACAAAAATAGAAAATTTTCCTTGTTTTCTAGAAAGAAAGAAATAATGTCATATGCTTTCGCCTTTTGCATGAATGGGAGAAAAGAACTTGGCTGCACTATTGTAGTGCGACTGAGACAACCAGTTAAACACAAAACTCGGGAGAACCAGGCGAGGTTTCCGGGTGTTTTACATTTAAAATGCATACGGCAAAAGGAAAAAACAAAAAAATTAAGCTCTCTTTAAAACTTTTATTAATAAAGATAAAAAATATGAAAGTGCAAATTGCATGCAACGAAACAAAATGGCAAATGTTTCATTTTCCTAAATAAATGAGAAGGGGCGGAGTTTTCACGTTTTACTCTCATAAAATGTTCCCGTTTTTTTGTGAAAACCGGTTTTTGCTGACATATTGATAATGTTTGGTTACATGTTGTTGCTGTAAATGGAAACATGTTGTTGCTGTAATCCTATGATATTTGAACAGCACGTGTTTCTGTTTACATTCGTTTTGCTATGAAGAGATTAAGTGGGAGGACTCATTCTGGATTCTCTGATATTTTCGGGAAAAATGAGAATTTCATTTGAGAAGAATTTTACATCTCCTTTCAGCATCTGGGCTAAAGCGAAATTTATCTTTTTCTTAAAGTATTAATTGAATGCTGGAGATAGTGTGACCCAACCATTCATCACAATGCTGATCCTCTGAAATGGTGGAAGAACAATCAGGAGAAGTTTCCTTATGTTTCAAAGTTGGCACACAAAGTGCTGGCTATTCCAGCTACATCATCCAGCTGTGAGAGATCATTCTTCACATCTGGAAATACAGTAACAAAGAAAAAGAATCGTTACTTGCCAGAAAATGTAAATATTCTTGTTTTCCTTGCACGAAATAAACATCTACTAGATGATACCATAACGTAAGTGATGGTTAAGCTGATGTATATCATGTCTATATAATAAAGAGCAATATTTTAATAAAATTTCTAAGTTTTATTATCTTTTATTCATTTGTACTGTATTTACCTTTTTTTTATCTACATAATAAAAACTCCAAAGAAGAACCATCTACCAGACATAATATTTTTACAAACGTAGATTTAATTTCAGAGATCCAAAAACTCGGACATCAAATTAATTTTTCACAATACCCGATTACAAGGAATCGATTCCTCACTACGCGATTCCAAAGAATCGATTCCTAACAACCCGATTCCAAGAATCGGGTACCCGGGTAGCTCGACTCTTACCCGTGAAACCCGGGTATCCGGATAAGAACCGGGTACTCGAAAACCGGGGTTTAAGTAACATTAGTATGAAATGAGTTACATACACAGAAATTTATTGCCCATTCAACTCAAGCAAATATTCTGTTCACATTTGCAAAAATTCGGATGCGTACATTTTTGTTGCATTTACTAAGTAAGTGTTCGCCCATGTTTCCTGTTTTCAATGGCGCACCTCCTTTTAGGACCACTACTGGTACCAAATAGAAGCAATTCATTCAACACAGTGCAGCGTAGTTTGGTTGTACTCCTTACTTAGAGTTGGCCACCAAACCAATGCACTATGTGAAAAGAATCCAGATAGCATCTATATTAGGCAGAGCGAAGTCTTAGTTTTTGTATTAAACAGCACCAATTTTGTACTATTTTCATTAACACCCAGTCCATATGCTTTGAACTATCGGATGATTATGCAAAAGGAAGTCTCCATAACTTCGCTGATTATAAAGGGGAATATCTCTGACATCATGACTGCCACATCATCTAAATATGAAATTGCTATTGGTTACCCTATCCTTCTCTAGCCGTCCAGTCAACCGATCGTCGGGATAACATTTCCAAGTATATCAAATATGGTTGAGGAGGATACAATTAAAAAACAAACAGGATAAAAGTTCAAGGTTACGGAAACAGGAAAAGAATACAACAAACAAAAGGACGAGAAAGAGAATTCATTCACACACTCAAAACAGAGTAGCTTAATGAGAGCAATGATGTAGATTTTTTAACAGATTTTTTTTATCGAAGCTAAGTATGTATTCCAGTCCTTCATTGGTTGCATTATTACTGTTACTTACTTATTAAAAGCATTTATAGAGCTAATAACTAATAGAATATGTAATCGAAAATTGTAATTATTTTTGTATATTTTCACAGCATCTATAATCATACCTTGTCGCAAATGTGTGCCTCTTAATCGAACTCACAATAAGAAGGAAATCATCGTAACAAGCTTCCAAGAACGAACGATTTGTAAGCTAATAAGGCCGGAGAGGAGGGGTCAACCTATCCTCCCTATTTCCTTCCAGGGACTAAATACTTAGTAAATAAGAATACTGTTCCAGTAATCTTGACGGGAATTTGATACTTGAACAAATTTATGTATAAGAAAAGTGTCATCTACATGTGAGAAATGAAAATAAAGACTAGTTTTTTTTTAACGAGAGCTGGATGTCGACTAGGTTTTTGTTTAGTAATCTTATTTAACGTATACTCTCCCATCCACCTAGAGCTTCAAAAAAGAACATTCCAACAAATTTTCTCTAATTTAGTTGGACATTTAACTTCACACAAGAAGAATTTCTAATTAATGACAATTGAATAAATCAAATAATAAAAAAAAAAACACAAACGTTAAAATTACTCTTGTTTTCGAACAGCTGTGAAAAGCAGGAATCAAGAATGGTTGAATTCCTTAAATTTTTTTCATTGCTCTATAAAATGAGTGCCCCCGCTTCCTCGAGTAAGTTGATGGTGAACATTCACGTTTTCAACGAACGAAACGTCATTTGAAGTGCTTGAAATTAATCTCCTTCGTCATTCGATCAGGAGCGTAATTAAAGTCCCATCAAGACACAGTCATTCCCGTCTCCTGTTAGTCCTTAATTAAATGCCTTCACGAAAGATGAATATTCCTAGTTAGGTTAAGTGAAGATTTTTTCCCCTGACTTTATTCGCTTGGCCGTGGAAGTATGGTGGTGGAGGTGCAGGAGGAGGAATGGAATAAGGACGTGTTGGAATTCCTTTTTCATAATCTCTTCAATATTTACCAAGTGCCTGAAGTCATCAAAACGACTTGTAACTTCCAGGATGAGAAGCCCCTCTTGATGACGGCAAGTGAGATCATTTTAAACATTTCAATAGTCTCCTTTCACATTAACGCAAAATTACCGTAAACTTTGTACTTACATAAATAAGTGCCGTTAATTGTCAGATATTTTCTTGGCATATCCTTTAGAGGAGTGAAAATAATAAAAATTTAGCCGCCTGAAGGAGAACATATACACATACACCTACATGCTGCATGCATTGCAGAAGTATAATAATAGCAGATTATAGCAAAAAAAAAACTGCAACGTCTGTTTAGTCCTTTTGCATGCTGCATATAAAATTTTGAATCCTATAAGGACATTAAATTGTGCACTTAACCGTTGCCACTCAAATATGGTTTGGCTCACTTTGCAGTTCGTCCTCCGTAGCATTTCTATATCCTTTTGGATTTCAAACATTTTTCTTCTTCATGAATACAAAAATTTCAGCGATTTCAAGGATTTTAATTTCCTGGCAATTTCCTGATGCAATTTCTAAATGGAATCGCTGATGACATGTAAATTTATTGCGAGACTTAAATTGGAATTCAGATCGCTACCGACCCGACTCCATGTGTACGTCGTAGTTACGCGACGTTAGTTAGTTTTGAACGCGTCGTGATGAGTATAGGAATGTAGCCGGATGTACGAAATGTTTTCGCCATTAAAAGGATAATTATGTACGGAAATTGATGTGCACAGTGGATTTACTCGTAGATTGAAGTTATCACTAGAAACGCGGCATTGATGACTGGGGATTGCGTAAAGCAATTTATTTATAATTTCTACCTTGACTGGATGTTTTTTTTTTATTCTATCCAACTGTCCAGAGGATGAAAAAGCTCTGCTTAATATGACGCATTTTAATATTCACATAAGAACTTGAGTCATGTCCATACAGTTTACACTGTTTTTTATAAATTCCATTACAAACTTGACAATTTAATCCCATCGTAATATCACCAGATGTGCACACACAAATTAAAACAGTCCAACTTAAGTCCAAAAAGTCAAAGAACGCACAACAATAACAGTGTGGCAGTGGTGGGATGGAGGACTTATCTTTCCTTGCAGTCCTATCATCTAATTTTTGGGGCATTATGACTTAAGGCTGCTGCACTCTGGCCAGGGCACATGCTATTATAATCGATTTTCAACGCTTTCGAGAACTTTTGTCATAAATTTCAGTTTAGCTGTCAAGGACTTAAAATAATTCAAGACAGAGCAACTATACATTATTGTACTATGCTACGCCAGATTGCAAGCCGTCTGCAGGCTCAAAAGTTTTTCTCTCATGTTGAAAGCCAGACAAAACTTGAATCCAAAACTGAACGGAAATAAATGAAGGAAGGAATCGGAAATTTGGATTATTTCAAGGAAATACTATATAGTTTTGACTTGGGTAATGGAATGGTGTAGCCTTTTTGAACTCTCACTAGAGGTGTAGGTTTTGAGGGGGTTCTTTTCTGGTGTTGTATGATATTCTTATCGTCTGCACTCATCCAAATGAATGTAGAAGGAATTTTTGGAATATGTAAATTTTTATTGAAATATGGTGTTTTTCTAAATATTATATTGCTGTTAATTCCTTCTGATCAAAACCTCTCAATACATATATACGAATCCTATAAACGGTTCACAAACTTTGATCACTACTAGGCAAATTATTCATATCGTGACTGTTCTCATGAATTCCAGTCGTATGCTCTAAAGAAATAAGGAAATGGGTTTCAATACTTGCTGGAAGCATCATGCAGTTCATTAAAGAGAACCAAACCAAGAAATCAGTTTAAGTTAGCTGAGATTGTTGGACGGTGAGAAGTAAAGTGAATCATTTTTCCGGACTCCTGACCACATGCTCTGAATTCACGGTTGTCAATTGGTAACATTCTCTATCTGCTCGTAAAATCTTTCAGATAAAATTGACTGTAATAAGTTAAGTGTTTTGTTGCAATCATTATTGTGGAGATTCTTCCAAAATAAGTGAGTTTGTCCGCGTTCTTGTTGCTGTGATTTTGTGCTAAAGAAGGATTACCTAATTACACAACAAAAATGAGTTGACGGTGGTTGTACATCATACCGTTTGATGAAGCTTGACTCTCCGAACCGATGAAAATCTCTCTGCTTTCTATTCTAGAGTTCAGCAAATACCTTATGGCTTCCAGGATAATTCTACGGTAAAATTGGATTTTGTCCATTTCCACACCAAGATATTCATAGAAAAGCCCGCTCCAGGATTTACCTCCAATTTGAATGCATATGTGCAAAAAACACGCTGTGTCAATGATTGCGCCAAAAAATTTGGTATCAATTTGGTCCAAGAAAGATGTTTCGTTTTGAAGCTAACGTCTACTATAATCCAGACGTGGTGATCGGTATTCATTCCTGCTGATGTTTGCCATGATCGACTGCACGAACTCAAAGTAGCCATCACGTGTGAACATTTCGGTCCAGGGTGAATCCAACTGTTAATGAGAGTTCAATGCAGTTTCAGAGTTGCAGCTGATGCCACTTTGTTATTGTATTTTTACGGGTTGAATGCCAAAGATATTCTGCAGCTCCCGAGTAATAGATGTCCTTAGTGCGCCAGGAAGGAAGCACAATCTGCACCAAGTCTAATATTTTTCGATGACTGAAAAAAAAGTTATTGGTATCACTACCTTACAACCGCCGCATAATTTATGACGGATTGAACGACAAGGATGTATATTCAGTGGGAGACCGGAGGCTTTAACCTCAACTTTTATCCAATTGATTTCTGACTTATTGCCAAGGTCTACAATTCTTGTACACTCTGTCTTGTTGTTTGAGATGTTCCAAGCGCGTGCAGCTAATATGAAGCAGGTTTATAAGAACAATATTCCTTTTCTTTATAAAATGGAGAGACTAGTCTTCAGTGGATTATAGAGACCGAGAGCGTTAGTTCCTTTTGTAACAAGTCAAATTTGACCCAGATCTCCTATTAGAAACTTCCAGTTACTAAAATCACTAGGTCGTCCGCTGATCATATAAATTTTTAAGTCAACTGGGCAACGTTAGGAAGCGATCGTCTATGATGAATACCAGTAATAATAATGTGATGATATGAAGAGTACCCTACGAACTATTCTCTCTCTGCTTTTACTGCACGGACCAGAATTAGAGTGTCTGTAAAAAGGGCGCTACGGATAAGATATTAGTAATGGTCCCAAGGGTTGGGGTATACAATCTACACGATTTCTCCGCCTGGTCATTTGGGATGGCTATAAAGTCTTTCATCAGTCTTTGCTGAACCTTGAGTTTCCGTTTCAGTTATACGGGTGCAAAGTAGTATTTCGGACAATTTTCCAACTAATAATAATAAGTCTATTTCCAATTTCATCTTTACCCAATTCAGTTACTTAATCTACAGAGTCATCTTAATGTAATAAACTTCAACAATGGCGCCGAGGCCGTCTGTCGAGTTGGCAAGCTCACCTATTTAAATTGAATTATGTCAGTAAGAGCTACAATTCCAATCTTCACACTGATTCATAATTAAAAGAATTTGTATTAATAATTAAACTCTTGAATTAATAACTGTCTATACTTCCAGGCCAATTTCGCGTATTACACATGGGTATCAAAATGATTATCATCAGGATCGCGATAGCTACACCATCCGTGAGATAGGTTTTTCCAAAGGGTATTACTTTAGATTCTTTCAAGCATATTTCCAGGTGCGCCATGGACTTGTGTTTAGCTGTAACATACCAATCCTGTACATTAAAATAAGCCTTCTATTAATTACAGAATTATTGCCTTTGAAATGATTACATTCTCCTAAACTTTAATTAAGCTTATCGTACAATTCATGACGTACAGTCTGCCTCACTCGTTCCTGTGTCTTGATCCAATGCCATCGTTGCCCTTTTTCTAGAATAATATCCAGAATGGACAGAAGGTTTTGTACATTTTGAAATGTCGTATAGAGTTGTGCATCGTGCTTTTATGTCTGCTAGATTTAAACTTAGACCTTAGACGTGGATGTTATTATCAACGGCCTTTAAGGCCAATATTTGTGGTAGTTTATTTTCTGCATATTATTTCAAACTCTCTGCATATATTCAAAATGACATTTTAGGGTAAATATATATAAATTAGGTAATATTACTTCTAGTGTTAGAAAGTAATTGGGCGTTTGTCTAGGCAACCAAAAGAGTTTGTTTTTTTATAAAGAAATGCTGCAGTTTTTGAACTTCTTCATAATACTCAAAACCCCATACTTGAGCACCATATCATGATGTTGTCCTTGAGGTAGCAGAATAAATTCTATATTTAGATAAATGACTTATTTTTACGTTTCTTATAAAGTTATTCCAAGTGCTGTTCAGGACCCTTTTAGCTGCGCTTAAACGATCACTTAGTATATGGTCTGTTGCGTCTTGACGACGCGCTGCGAATTAACTTGAACAACCACACCACATTTGTAGGGTTTGCGCTATGTACAGCGAAAAGTCACTTTGCGAACTAAAAAGGGTGTGTGATAGTAGGGCGGTATATTGAGATTGTAAAATAAAAAATAAAGAAAATTAGTCTCATGTCAGCGGGCGACCAGCAAGTTCGCACAAAAACGAATATAGATTGTTTCACATAAAATCATTAAATTACCGCTAGAAAATAAAATAAATAGTTTTTCATTCAAGCAGTCTATCGGCAATGTTCATGGCAAATTTCTTTTAATTACATTGAAGTTTTCCACATGATATCCAAAGTTCCTTTTCAGTGAATCCCGCTTACATACATACCAATAGCATGTCGAGTTCAAGATAAAGTAACACGGCGAAAATTCTTAATGGTGACAGTTAGCTAAGTATCAAAGGCAATCCTAGCTGCGCTATAGCGCCATCGTCATCGCCTAGCGTACAAGACTGGAAGACACCAACTGGAATCATTTATGCTTCTGAGCCCAGTGGACTTGCTATCGCAGACTTTAGTACATTAGAAGACGACGCCTGTCGTTTTACGATATCTCGCCTCCAAGCGAATCCAGTGCTAACATTGGATATCGCGGATTATACTCTGCCCTGCTCCACACATTAAGGACAACAAGCGGATTGTCATTGCGACAGCTCCTCATAATATTTATAAAATCTTTTCAGAGTGCCTTGCAGAACTTTGTGCCACCTGGTTGAACGAGCGTTCTATTTCTACTGAAACCGCTGCCCTTATTAACGTCCTAATATCAGTTGATCTCCTGGTGGCAGTAAACTATACATCGGTTTACCTGACACTCGACCATCAACAGCAATAGACCTCGCATCAAGCCTCAAGTTACGAGTAAGAAGTCTGTGGTTATCAGAACCCCCTTATTACCCGACCTGTTAGGAAGACTACAGCTGGTCAGCTAATCACATTATCGCTTATTCACTTTCAATTCAGTGCTGAATTCGGATAACCTCAGCTGAATTACACGGTCCTCTGACTAGACTGATCGTCTACACAATCTATCCTAGCTTATAATTGGTTACATCAGATCTACCAGCTGCCGGCACGGCACGGCTGCGGACAGCTTCCTTATCAAAATTTAGCCAAGATATTATTACAGGCCATTAGCCAAAGGTCCTTAAATGAAATTCTCATCCCGCTCTATTCCATTTTCTTCCGTCTCCCCGTTGGAAGATCATTATTTTCGACTAATCTAAATTAACCACCAGGTTCCAGCATCGACGATATTCATTTAGCTTCGAAATAATTTCTTGCAGCTCTGCCCAGTCTTCAGAACAATAAAACCAAGTCATCTGCATATAAGAGTGCTCTAATGACAAGTCCATTAATATTCATCCCTCCTTCCATATCATCCACAATATGAACTATATGTAGTTGGAGAGTCAGCCTTCGTTCGAAATTTTCCAATTATGTACATACGACTTTAGATGACTTAGAGTTAGGTCTAGAACGCCGTTTCGATAGGTGGGTCCCTTCCCCTTGTTAATTGTCATTAAGTGGGTCACCACATCTAGCGGCGTTACAATCTGATAATGATAAAGAGATTCTAGAATTATTCGATTTGCCTTATTTTCTTCTGACATCATCGTTTTTGTATTAGCTAAATTAGCCTGTGGAATATAGAATAAACTTAAGTTTTTCTTAGCAAAAATGCAGGCTCTTGACCTAACTGAACCGTGGCAGAAATGGTGTTACTGTTAGGGAAGTTGTCGCATAACATGCCATGCCGTGTGGTTGGTAACATATCTCAAAAATATGTCGTTTATTAGCAAAAATGAATACAACTTCTGAAGGAAAATTGTAGAATAATTCAAAATAAATAGGTCGCTGTGCTTCTGAACATTGTCAATGGGACGAAAAACCAGCGCTTCTGAAAGGAGCAAAATTTGAGCACTTCTCTAGCCATCATTTGGCAGTTCTGTAGAAGCAGATTCACTGATCTGTCTAGAAAAATAAGTAAAGGCGCAAGTAAATAACTCAAGTGCTGCTAGAGCCATCGGTTGGAAGCTCTATAGAAGATTATTTGACGATTTCATCTAATTTTCCAAGAATTTAAAGTGCGTATTTTTCCACTATTGTGCAAAGAAACGCATTTCTCATTTTGAGTGAAGGTCATTGTGGAATGAAGCGGTAGCTTTCCAAAGAGTTGTTACTCTTTCTGTTGTCAAAATCTACAATAATTTCAGTACGATAGAATATTGGCTTATAATATAATCAAGATCATAAAATTTAATAAGACAACTAATCACAAGCAAGCGCATGCGCTTCAATGCTGCTCTCAGGAAGCACTCTTGAAGGCCTCTTATGAGATTAAAGAAGAAGCACTGCAATGATTATACATAAAGCTCATTAAAGCTTTCGAAAAGATACATTCAAAAAATTTTTTCGACCATCATTTAGAGCGCTCCCAGAGCGCTTCTTAAGAGCAGCATTGAAACGCTTGCCTCTGCGGACATGCCTATCTTAAAAAGCAATGAACTGGGATAGGGAAAAAACGCTACGAGCTTCCAGGGATAAGCTTCAGAAAGGCTCTTAGAGCGCTTTTTATCCCAGTGGGTTTTTACTAGTTAAGGCCCTCAAACATCTCAGTCAACCAAATTTTTTGACAGACTTTCTCGGCATAAAATTTTTAAGTAAATTTTTGCAGCAAATTCTTTAGAAAAAATTATCAGACACTACCAGTTGCAGGCATTTTGAACACTGGATGAAGTTGGCAATAGTTGCGGTATACCAGTGTATGGGAATTATTGCCTCGAATTATGATGACCCCAAAAAAGAAATATTTTTAAAGAAAATAATAGCATTGATTATAGAAACTAGTAGATATGCAAACTCAGGAAGTAACAGATGTGTCATTAACACATGTGGTGGCGCTAAGATTGAATTTTTCCAATATTTTGAAAGGTTTTAAAATTTGCTTCGTACATGTTCCTGTCATCGTTTTTGGTGGTTGACAATGGTTTTAATGTCGGAATTATACAAAAAACACCAACACAGCCTATTATTGCTATGCGATGGACATAAGCGATGAAGTAAAGAGTTCATATTTATTCTTTTATACTCCCATGGAGGAAGAGCTACGATTTTATTTTAAACAGATTCCACAGAAAAATGAAATTGCAGCCCAATATATTTTCCTTCTAATGTCATTAAAAGGAACAGGTCCAGATTTGGAAACGGCACCGAATTTCTTTAAACTTTCAATACTAGTTCCTTTTTACTTACAAATCACAAATATGAAATCAAAATTGTGCGAAAAGTTATAGTTTCAGAGATAATCGACTTTAAAATTCCCGAACTTTGTACTGCAATTTACAACTACATAATTTACTCTTCTTCTTCTTTTAGGTAGCAGCAAGAAGGCAATTCAACTTATTAGTGCATGTACACATACTCTTCTTCTTCTTTTAAGTAGAAACAAGAAGGCGATACATACCTTCCGAACATTCGGGTTACCAGCAATGCGTTTTTTTATACGTTACAAATATTCAATTGATGTGTAGTAGCAGTAGCCAGCCTGCCTGTGTGTGTGTGTGTGTGTGCCTGCATGCGTGTGCGTGTGTATGCCTGCATACGTGTGTGTGTTTCTTTAATAAATGCTTTTCTATTCCATTCTACCTAAATGCTGCTACAACACATCAAGCCATATTTCTCTAAATTGTGACTGGTTTAGAAAGATAAGGCCTAGGTCTAGCAAATAACGTTGAGTTTTTTTCATTTTTAGTAGCGATTTTGATAATTATTTGACACTAGTAGTACTTAGTTTTTCTCCCGACATTTCACCGACAATATTTATTGTTTAAATACAAAGCAAAATAGCATATTTAACAATTATGGGCAAAAAAAATTTAGGAGAGTTATTGCTCGTTTAAAATTTTCAATTTATGTGAACTGCAAATTTTCATTTTTCGTCTTAAATTGTATGGTTTTGTCGGATGTTGGGTTTCTGTCTTTTGCGGTAGATGTCTCTATTGTGCTCTGTGGTCTAGGTCTAGGCTAATTTTATATGAAGAATTTCTCACTTTTAGGACACAAACCTACGTATAGTAAATTTAATATTTTGCTTGAAAATACATATACATATATTATATTTTTTTCTATTCAAAAAAACATGTCGCGTTCTTGTCGATATAAATATTGCATGAACATGGTATTCTTCCTGTTAACTACTAGACTAACAACTAGAATTTCAGCAATTTCAGTGAAATTGTGTGCACTAGAAAACTAGTAATAAGTTTTACTGGTTTCATGTTTTGTTATACTTGAAATTTTGTTCAAATTACTAGAAAAGCTGTTTGTATTATTCTATTTTCTAGTGTACTGAAACATTTTTTCAGTGAAAATAATTTGAAAATAAGTTCTTCCTTTACTGAAATATCAGTGTTAAAAGCTAGTATCCTAGTAAAAATTTGATCAAAATATGTTTGACGGTGAAATTCACTAGAATCTTAGTTCTGGTTACTGGACTAAATTTATAGTCCTTTCCGGTAATATGTACTAAAGAAATTCACAAAAACTGAGTTTACAATATCAACAAAAATAAATAATATTGTAGTGTTCCAAAATCTGCGAGTTTTGAATCGGAAAAATAGTACACCACTCAATAGTACGTAGTTACACTTCGAGACCTTTAATTTGATATGCAAGATATCTTAATTAACCTCAATTTCTTGGAGTGTGCCTACACCTCACCCTTAAAATACCCCAAACTAATTATTTTCTGCTATGATTTGTAGAAGGTAAATAGCAGAAACCAACGCATAAAGTCGTTTTCTGATCGGGGGCTCTCGAATTGTGAAAACGAAATTGGAAAAGTTCATATTCATAGACTTTTACATAATGTATACCTACACAAAGTGTTAATTTGAACCAAAGTTTTCAATAAAAACAAACCAACTATGTATAGGAAAAAAAACTTATTATATTATGTTCATGTAACAAAATGTAATTATATTGAAAAAAAATTATATTCGTTAAATTTTATACATAAATACCTACTAAATAAGTATTTGGCAGGATTTAATGTTTTATAATAACGAGATGTTACTCCTAAGGGATTTACATTTTTAATTTTATAAACAAAGCATTCGAAAAAGTTGTAAAATTTCGATAATTGTGGATCAAATTTAATATTTAATACATAATGTATTTTAAACAATACATCAAAGGCGCTTAAAAAATCATATTCCCATTCTATGAATAAATTGCGAACTACAACAAAAAAAAATTCTTGACAATCGAAAAAATCGTTGCTCTTGCATAGCAGAAAGAGCTGCGTAAAAGTATTTTTCTTGATAAATTCTTTTATGTCATCTTCTAGCTGGAAAAATAGATACACACATATATGTATAAATTATGTTTCAATGTAATGCGCATACTCACTACAATACATTGAATTAGTGGTTGCAATTTGTTTTGCAGACTTAATATATTCCAATTTAATTCATTTATCCCAATTTGGCAATAAGTTCTTTTTAAAGATCGGCTAGGCAGGTCTTAGAGGATTGTCTTTATTCGTCTGAAGTTATCTATATGTTGTATAAGAATATTAATAATTACAATATAATATATATATAATAATACTATATAATTTCAAATCAAATCATATTAGATCAGATCGAAAATAGTAAAATTTTTAAATTAGATGAACTATTTATAAGCAACAAACTCATCATTTTTTATTATTTCCGTACCTTTTCTCAATTGTCTCTGTATTTCAAATTTGTTTAAATCCCCGCTTCCACCGCGCTGAATTTTTAATTCCTCAAATTCTTATTTTATCTTTTTTATGTATATGGTTAAATAATTAGTAAATAAGTAAATAAGTATTTTTTTAACGTTTGTATACCATAAGTCGATTGAAGTCTTGGATACTTTTCGAGTATATAAATTTTTTTATGGACCAATTCATATCTCCTATTTTCAAATGTGGTTAGCATTAAGGACTTTATCTTTTTGAAGTTTTCTCTGACTGGTAATAGATTTTTGAGTTCCACTATGTGTAAAGATAAATGAAGATATTTCATGGTAATCAAATGCAAGTATTATATACCGTTTTTGGCCATGTTAAAAAGCGCCTTCCTTTCTGGAACTTTTTTTTTTTTTATGGGGAAAGTGAAAGACGCAGATGTTCTAGGCGAAATTCTATTTTGCCTGCTGCCTTATTACCATCTCTCGATCCTTTTGGGTAAAACCATAGCGCCTTAAAACGAAGGAATTACAATTTCTAATTTTATTATAAATAATCACAACTTACATATGATGGAATGTCAGAACAAGACCCAATTCTGGAAAATAATGGACAATAGCTTTCGCCTAATTTTCCTTGTTTTCAGTTGTTGGATAACTAAAAAATTAGCATAATTTTTACAATAAGTAAATAATATAAGATATATATATGTTTTCTTACTATCCGCAAATATGATCAAGATCATCGACCAAAATTCTGTTAAGATTATTTATTTCCTTGCAAGTTACCTCTATTTTATTAGATAACTTTTCAATCAATTTCTCGGTATGATTTGAGCATTTCAAGATTGCTAGAATATTTCGATTCTTTCTAAGAAAACCAGGATTTTTTTTCATTTATAACTTTTCTGATAAAAAACAACATGGCGATGTAAATTAGTAATCAGTAATAAATTTTACATATCACAAACAATTTTTTGTATATTAAGTACCTTCTTAAATTTATGACCTTGTAAGACTTGTACTACATCTGCTTCAATCCCTCAATTTTTTAGAAATTCTGCAAACTGCGCCACATCCATTATATTTTTATATACACAGCACTATTCAACCAGCAAGTCCGTTTTTTATTTTTCACAAATTGCGAACAATTTGCAATATAACAGTTACACTTTCAATTAAAAGAATTTTTAACAATAATAAATTCACGTCCGGTCAATTCAACTGGCAAACGTAAAATAGAAGAGTCGGTAGTGTTAAACATATATCTTTTCCCTTTACTATTCTAGAGAAATTTACTGAGTACACAAGTTATTTCACTAGAATTACGAGCGCCCCGAAATAATGTTCTAGTTAATTTTACTAGGAGTTTAGGGGCTTATCTGAGAACTCAACTTAATCAGAATCGAGTCGGGTGTGTAAAACCACTACACGAATGAAACAAAATTCCAGTCGTAATTTATAACTACCGTAACTCTAATTTGATATTATAACCCAACCGGCCTAAACTGAATATCTGATGTTATTTATTGTAATTGCCCAAATATCAGTAAATCTAACTGAGAAAGTAGGAAAAACGTCAACTAGGTTTCATCTAGTTAAAAATAACTATACAAAAGTCGTACAGTGTTCTTCCGTAAGTTTCTTTAATATTCCAAAAGGCAACCGAAAATCAATCTGATTGAAACATTCTGGGGATATATACCTTCAGTTTAGTATTCTTTCAACTGATATTCTCCGGTTTTGTGAAGAAATTTTTACGAGAAGGATATTAAAACAAGGGCAGGAAAAAAAGTACTAAGCTCAATAGCGATTCTAAAACAGGCTGATCCATTAATTTGTTCGTGTACAGAATCGGTTAAAGATCCGATTTACGAAAGCACTTCTGCACTACAATACTAGTACATGATTTATCACGGGAAAATAAATTGGAAATTCTACCAGACATAACTCAACCTGGAAATTCTGTCGTTGGTAAATTTAAATATAACTGTCTAATGTAGTTTTTTGGTTATCTAGTTAATAAAATGGTAATAACTGACAAAGTGTGAACATACAAAAATTATATGGTACGTTACAACCATTGATTATAGAAACTAGTAGATATAATACCGAGTTTGCATATCTACTAGTTTCTATATTCAATGTTGCAACTCAGAGTTCTCGGTAGAGGTCTATTTGATGACTAGCTTCAGTAAAATAAAATTTTCCCAAGCCATAAATGGTAAAAGTGTCTGAAAAGCAGCAGAGAAAAATGCATGTATATTGAAAGCATAGCAGTGATTTTATCCAAACCAATCATTAAGATGTGCCTCTGCATTAATGTCGATTCGATACTAGTATCGCCATCTCTTAGGTTGTATACATACTAGTTTCTATAATCAATGATAATAGTAAGGTCCGATACATTTACGATTGAGTTAAACCCCTTTAACCTTCATGTGCAATGCATAACAAATTCATCAAATCCACACGGCATGGCACTTGTGCAACTTTACGCATTTCCAATAATTTCTGAAAATAACTGTTAACTAATGCAGGATTATTATGACATAGCCTTTTTTAATTCAATTGAAAAGGTTTTGTATAAGCTACGCTACTTAACTACATATGTATTTAGGATTGTGAACTTGAATCGAAAATCCTGGAAAACACAAAGTGTGCCGCCAACTTGTCAAGAGTTTAAAGGATTTTTAGAGGTAGTAAAAATGGCTGATGTTCGATATTCAAAGTTCAGAACATGTGAAAGAAATGTGGAAATCAGATTCTTATCCACTCTATCGTGCAACAATGCCTATCAACAGATATTGATATTGTTTTTCTAAATCAGAATCTATATAATTTTACCTACATATATGTACGTTTCTTCCAAGACATACAATCGGTGGCACAAATGTGCCATGCCGAGAAAAAAAGGATGTAGAAACTCAAACTGTAAAAAATGAAATTTAGCCCTATGATTTATTTGTAACATCTCGTTAAATGTTTTCATTTTGAACCCTTTCAAGATGTTGTAAAATATTAAAAATAAAAAGAAACTATTGCTGAAATCATACATACAAATCGAAAATTCCACAATTGTGCCATGCCGTGAACATATCTCTAAATACGCTAAAAAATAATACAATAACGATGACAAAACTGCAAAAACTCTCGACAGTAACTAATTTTAATACTTTCCAGATTTCACCAACGATTGGACATAAACACAAACAAATAAATATTTCCACCAATCTACAAAAGCAATTGAATCTATGTAAAATCGTCCAAAAGAGCAAATTCCTTGCATAACTTCTTTAGCAAATGAAACTTAAATTTGTTCATTTTGTCAGAAGTTTTCTATAGGGCCACATGAAAGAAGAGCAGCAGTTCAACAGAAAAAGTCCCTCGTTCCAGATGGCCGACACACAATGAAAACTTCGCGAATTCTTTCCATCCGCTTAAGCACAAAAAGCGAAGAATCGAAAAAGCGGAGACGATTTCTACGACTCTACGTTACACTCCTCTGCAACTTTGTTCAATAAAAATGTAAAATTCAATAAAACTTTGCCAAAACACAACCCATTAAGAAGATTACTATTTTGGAAAGATGTTATTATTACGTTTGGTTGCCTCGCTACAGTAGTCCTGCGGTCAGAGCATAAAAAAAAATAACCCCGAACATTAGTAGCTATATGTCCTACATGTCAAAGTTTATGGATACTCTTTTTAGTCATGGCTGATGATAGCAAATATTATCAGTACAATTTTATCTATACAGGATTGGGACTTTTCAAGGTAGTCCAAAGAATTTCAGGATATTTTTATAGCGTACAAAAATATAGAAAGAGTTTTTGACACTCCTGTCATCCAGACCCGATACCGAGTTCAGCAGAGAATGACATGCCTGCAATTCATTGATTTTATTTTCAGCTAGAAGCCACTTTGGGATATAAGGACGTGACTTCTGGAATTCTCCAAGTCCCTGTCATGTGCGTATCATATTATATCCCTAAAGAAATCAAAATTTAATTTTGCCCTGTGCACCCTATTCGGACTCATAAATATTTTACCATTGACATTTGCCGAGTGAACACTATAGAAAAAGTCACGAATTCCTTTGATTTTATTCTCCCACCTTCTCTCATACGCTGTTCACTTTCTATCTTTGGCACCCACCAAGGTAAGTCTACTACGCCTTCCACTTTCTCCCACTTAGCTGAAGTTTCCTAATGCTTCTTCTTACTAGTATAACGGCAGTACATTGCATTTCGCAACTACCTGTATAAATGTGTGTGTGTGTGTGTGTGTGTGTGTGTGTGTGTGTAAAAATATAGTTCGACAATCCTAGACTGCACAACGGACGTGCAAAGACTATCCTGAATAAGAAAAGTAAAAAAAAGCAAAAAGGCAACGCTCCACTTCCTATCGGCTCGGAGTAATATATTGCAGGCGGGTCACGTATAATTTATTAGTGTGCTCCAACATAAGTAAACATTTCTGCAAGGACTTCTCCACACTATCCCACTGGTAAGGAATCTGGCAGAGAGCAAAAGGACTTTATGAAAAATTTATCCCGAACTATCTTAATAGTACATTCTTGAATGTCACATATTGATTCACAATATGGAGTTCCGATTGAACCCAGGACTCAGGTAAGGGAGGCTTTCATAATAAAGGATATGAAATATATTCCTTTTGTGAAATTTTAAGGACTTGAAAGAATTGCCTTTGATGTCGTAATAATTCTGTGGTATGCGCTTAATTTCTACATTCTCTTTTGAAATTTTTTCAACTTGGGGGTTGTTTTAGAGAAAAAAGAAAAACTTGCAAGAAACACTTGGTTTTTGTGATTTTTTAGTCTGGACCATAAGTAGAAGAGTTTCCTTTTTAACTTTTTTTGCTAAAAATATTTTTAATTAACTCTGCGGCTTACTATAAATTATAGCAAAGTAAAAGTATAAACAACCAACAAGCAATAAATAAGCAGCGTAGTAATTAGGTGAAAATGAGGGGGGGGGGGGTGGACAGCGGGATCAGTTCATTTTCATTTTTTTTAGAGTTAAATAAATTCATTTAGCTCATTTTCTTTATTCTTGGTCGGTTTTTCATCATTTAATAACAAAATATTGTTGTTGTTTTGTTCAAATATTTTTGTAGTTTCCTTCCAAACATTTTCAATCTGTTTCTTTTCTTCCTCTGCGTACAATTTGTTGTCGTATTCAATTAAATGTCTCTTTTGTGAGAGGAAATCTTTTTGTAAATCTTGGCAAAACCTTTCACATCACATCACTATTCTTATAGGCTGATTTGTCCTTTTTGGTCTTATCCTACTATAGTTTTTGCCTCTGGATCATTATCGACATTAGGAATCTCTGGGATGATTTCTATAACAAAGCGCAAAATCATACAAAAATGTTTCCTTTATTATCAGAAGAATCGATTGGAATCGGTATTTTGAAAGATGAAGGTCTTGCACTTGTAACAGATTTTCGGTGGAGAGGCTGCGGGCAGCTTATCAGACCAGGGTTTCTTAAAATGAAACTCCTTCAGTTACAATAATGATTATTTAATATTAAAAATCCTAACTCTTTCAAAAACAAAATACACTATCTTTGATCTATGTCATTATCATCTATTCTATTAGATGTCTTTGTTCGGAGAATATGTAGTGGTAAGGGGAAACTTTGTACGGTTTACTAGGAGAACCTAAGGGGAGACAGATGACATTCCAGAAGAGGATATTGTAGAAGCGGGATGTTTTACACATACCTCACTATTTTAGAGGAGGTACTGGGATTTCTCACACAGCGTATCAGCGTTTTTATTCCAATATAAAATTATTCTGTTTTAAGTGGAGAAATGGTGGATGGTTCCAGGATTTCTCAGACGGAGTACCAGTAATTTGAGTCTAACTTAATTCACTTAATTAGATGGGGAAGATGGCAGATGATACAGAGTTATCTTCCACGGCGTATCGGGATTCAGAATATATGAGGAATTATCACACGGCGTATCAAGGAAATGTTAAAGCGGAATATTATACGCTGACCCGTAACCCCCGGAATATAATACAAGCCATGAAGTCGCCAAAGGCACCGACACATTAAAAGGCCTTAACGTGCCAGGTACAGCATGCGGTAAGAACTCATTCTCACTGCGTTTTGTATAGTCGTCATGGAGGAAAAACTATAATTTCATCTTAAACAGGTCCTAAAGCCCAAAACTGTCGTTCGCACAGCAAAATAGGGTTAGACAAATTGCAGCCAAATAGGTTAAAAAAAATAAGTAAATAGTTAAAAAAAATAGCATGTAGAACTAATTTATGGAAGTTATAGCGTTTGAACAAAATACAAGCAACTTTTATATGAAAAACTCCTGCAGCAAGACATGGCAAGAAGACTGTGGATGTCGCCTGCTGACCGGCCCGGTGCTCTCTTTTTTCGACTTTGTTCATGGCTTGTATCTTGCGGGGGTTACGGCTGACCTCAACACGAAAATTAAAATGGCTCGGGAATTTCTCACACGGCGGCGCTGATGATTAACACCTGTACACTTACCAACACTGTCTTCTTAACCGACTCTTTGAGCTGACTTAGACTGACTTTTTTGCCCAGCTGTCGTGCTTTATATAGCCCATGGCGAGAGCTTTACAGTGACTGATGATTCCACTTGTACCAAGAAAAGCTTTTAAGCTATTTTGAAAAGCCTTTAAGCTATTTTGAAAAGCTTTTCTTATTTTGACTTGTCCATATATAATTTGTAGGTCATGCATAAAGTGGTTATGGCAGTTTTATTCGAATATCCCAATGGCGGGCTTATTTCCACCTAAATTCCGGTTTCAAATTTTTAAATTCGTTACATCCCTATTAATCAAGTCTGACAAATAATGTTCACAGGAAGCTTTTTCTTTACCGCTTCTTGAATAAATTTTTTCACCGCCGTGTATTTTCTCTTTAAATCTTTCCCCTTGTTGTTGAGGTTTTGTCCCTGAATCGTCTGATTTTAAACCCTTGCTCTATTGTCTTGTAAACTTCTTTCCTTTCATATTCTTTCCCGTCAAGCAAGGCGAAACAAAAACGTTTTGGTGTTGTGAATACGAAACAGAAACGAATCATCAGGCCAAAGAGAAGTGAAACTGAAAAACGTAGACTATCAGTGTAGTGATATTTCGCATTCTGGACTCCAAAATGATTCGTTTTCGAAATGAAAATTACGTTAAGTTTACGAAACGTTTTGAATGTGGATTGAATGATTTTTGAAGAAAACATCAAATTTTTCTACTTTAATTTATTTGGTAAAAATGCATCACAAACCGTAATAAAAATAGAATACAAAAGCGTTTATTAAAGAATGTCAGCTTATGCTACGTTACAACGTTAGGTACATCGAGTAGGACAAATATTATTGGAGAAATTGATATAGTACGAAATTGCAAAAGTGCAATAATAATAATATAAGTATACCTAATCACATTTTTTACACTTCAATATTTTCATAAATAAATATTACCGCGTCTTTTGTTATCAGAGTGACAAACAAAATAACATCCACAAAACAGCTGTCAGGTTTTATTACACACATGTCAATAAACCCAGAGATACGTTTTCTATACATTTTACGTTCGCTGTGATTATAATGTTTAAGCTGTTCTCGAAAAGTTAACGTTTTCGTTTCTCTTTAGGTGTACACTCTCAATCTCAAATGCTTTGAAGGAGGTACGTTTTAAATACGTTTTAGTGTTCATATCCTATAGGGCCCTGGGTGTATTTAGTGAAAAAGCTGTTCGTAAAGTTCACGTTTTCGTTTCACTTTAAGTGTGTACTTTCAAATGTTTAGAGGGCTTTGGTATATTTTTTTGCTCTATTACTCTCAACATTTTTACCACAAGATAAAAACTAAAACACACACTCGTACTATTCGAACAAATACTTACAGAAGACCCAACCCAAATTAAAATGGTGCATGTAGACACATTAAGCCGCTCTCCGAATGAGCCTGGAAGAGAAAGTGAAACGGTAATAGACCATATGCTCGCCATCGGAATTTCGCAACAAGATTGGGTCGCAACGCTACAAGAACAAGACGCCCATCTTATTGAACTACAGAAAGTATTAGAAGATGTAATCGAAAACCATGCCGACAAAAACGGAATAAAAGGGAACTACATTATTCAGCGCGGACGTATATATACAAGAAAACATCTCAAGGTCATCGATTTG
The DNA here is from genome assembly GCA_963930735.1 of Dioctria linearis. Lineage (NCBI taxonomy): Eukaryota > Metazoa > Arthropoda > Insecta > Diptera > Asilidae > Dioctria > Dioctria linearis. The sequence continues at coordinate 15,682,390 of OZ005742.1, read as the reverse complement.
TAGTACCGAAGGGAATAAGGTGGCGTGTCATCAAGGGTGATCATGATGATATGGGACATTTTGGAGCAATAAGAACGTTAGAAAATCTGCAAAAAACCTTTTGGTATACAAATATGAGGACCGTAGTGACCAAATATGGTAACTCTTGTATAGATTGTCTCTATAATAAAAGAGGCGAGGATGAGTCACGGTATCAGTTACATGTGCCCCAAAAGCAACCAATACCATTCCACAGAGTGCACTTGGATCACCTCGGACCATTTCCAAAAAGTTCTAAAGGCAACATCTATCTCATTGGCATGATCGATTCTTTCACGAAGTTTATTATCCTCAAAGCCGTGCGATCAGCTAATACAAGGGGAGTAATCAAACTACTCGACGAAGTTATGCAGTATTTTGGTGTACCTACTCGCCTTATTTCAGACCGAGGATCAGCTTTCACCTCGAATGAATTTAGAAAGTACTGTAAGCAAAACTGCATCAAACATATCCAAATAGCTGTCAAAACGCCTCGTGCAAATGGCCAGATAGAGAGGTACTTTCGCACGATCAAGGCAGCGATATCAGCAACTACGCTCGACATAAACGGACGGGATTGGGATAAAAATGTTCCGGCGATACAATGAACTCTGAATAGCTCAAGGCAAGCAACCATCCAGAAAACTCAGCAGGAAGTATTGATGGTCTATAAACCAAAGATCATTTTGAAAAATAAATTACTGATGGCTATACAAGAAAAATGTCAGGATGACAACAAAGAAGACATCCCCTTAACTGAACTCAGAGAAAGGATTTTAAACAAGCAGAAAAATTTAGCTCCTTCCCTCAATCCCCAAGAAGGTATCTACAAGGCGACCTAGCGCTTGTAAAACAAGAACCCGTCAGTACCGGACAATCTAGAAAGGTCTTACCCAAATATCGGGGACCTTATGAAATCAAAGCGATTTTAGGAAAGGACAGGTATGTAGTTGGAGATACGAAGATGACACAGATCACTCAGAAGCCTTATGAGTCAACGCACGCAGCAGATAATTTGAAGCCCTGGTGCAGGTTAGAGGACATTCACCTTGGTGAGAAGGAATCATAATCAGAGATGAAAGTGGAGTAAGTAAGTGTAAAAAAACATGAATATATGTATGTGGGTATACATAATTAGAACAAATGAAACTATTTCGCCAAGGGTTAGTATTCCTTTTTGATGCATGCATCTGGTCGAGAATTTCCACAAAAATAAACCTCTTCAAAAAGTACAGTAAGTGTAAAGTCGGTAAGAAGTTGCTGAAGCATGAACACACTTGTCAAGAGAAAACCCTTAGTACACTCATTAACGTGCTTAAGATTGGCAAGGTGTTCCTACTTGGTTGGTAAGAGTATCATTGTGACAGAGATGTGGTTATGGTTAACGTGTTGAATTCTGATTTGAAAAGTTAGTAGAGTCCTGGCAAACGTGCTGTTTATTCGAAGATTGGTGGCAGTATGCCTACACGATTGGGCATCACTGGTGTCAGTGATGATGGTCGGTTGGCCGAGCTGTAATGCTTCCAAGAAATATTAAATGTTTTAATTTATCATTACTGATCATTACAATCCTCTGGAACTGATTCGCCAGAAAAAGGTTAAACAAATGTGCCTGGGTGTAATAAACTCAGCCGTATGATAATGGATTCATGGAATTGAGTCGACGTGCAAGTAACCAGGAAAAATCCTCCTGGCGCCAATATGCTCTTAAGGCAATATAAGAAATGCAGTTGCATTGTCTTCTCACGACTATGGGCCATAAACTCAGGGTCTCCTTTCGAATGCATTGCGAAGGAAAATATAGCCAGGTATGAAATAATGTTTGTTGTACGAGATAGGGTATGTTAAAATTGCCGGCAAGGTTAGGGACAGAAATGTGTGACTGAGTAAATGAAAGTTTGGGTAGGCATTCGAGAGAAGACAAGTAGGTAGATAGCCACAGAGCATAGTCGTGAGTTGACCTCTTGGAAATAACCACGTGATAGTTTATCTTTTAAAAGTGTGAATTAAGTTTGTTCTGGTTTACACTTAGGAATCTTTCGGAAGAATTTTCTGTAGAATTTATATCAAAGACAACAGACAAATCTAACAAAAATACCTCGACATACTAATTCACGCAGAGGAGACTTTGGCGTTTAGGTGAAGAATAGGTTTTAACACAAACACGCTGACATTTTGGGTATAAAGACTGTTATAGATAATTTTAAAGCGCACAAAAAGAATAGTTAGATGAATGTAAGTGTTCAGATAATCAAAAAATCCTTTTGAACTTTCTATGTAACTCAGTGTACACCAGAATTAATTCTGCAATGGTTGGAAGGAGCAAAGAGTTCTACATCAAAATACCTTTATCAATAGTAGCCACCTTAGCTTGGGTAGTTTCAAAGATACAGGAAGTCTATTTAAAACTGAGTAAAACATCATTATTCACTGGTAATTTCCAAAAATTGAAACTTACACACTTTCCGGTCATAACAAAATTGTTTTATTTCTTTTGTGTCACGATTAAACAGTATGGCGATAATCTTCAACTGATAGAAAAAAAATTGAAAATTAAGGAAACTCTAAACCGTCGAGATGACAGTGGTGAATGGTAGGGGAAATAGGAAAAAAAATACGGATTAACTACGTCAACTTTCCACACAAATTCCATAGAAATCGGAGATAGTCGTGCAGTAAGAACTTATTTGCCTCGTTCTTATTAAATGACCGTTGATTGATGATATTCATATTATAGTCTGCCTCCCAATAAATCTTGTTTTTTGTAATTATCTTAAAACGTACGAATTCATTATTTTGATTTCGTTATCATTGTTTTTTTTCTTCAAAACATAAATAAAATTTTGTCTGCAAAATTAACTAAAAACTAATGAAAAGTAAATTTTCCCATCTTTTATGCTTAGTTAATTACTCTCAAGATTGCTTTCACTGACTGAGATAATGAAATTAATAAATGGTCAAATTTTAGGACTTCAATAGTCAAATAATAAATATTTTCATATATAAATAATAATAAAAAAGTACCACAAGAATATCAACAACCTACCAATTTTGAATATGAGTATAGCTCTACTTCACCATGTCTGATTGCTCTTGACCCATAATTCGTAGAAGAGATAAATTACATAATCAAGAAAAGTAGATAATCTCAACGCGGCTATTTAAGAAGACGATGTTGGAATTAATTTAAGTTAGTATCAAAAATAGTCTTCTTAAACAAACACGTTGCAATGTCGCGTCTTCATTGCATAATTATAATCTTGATTTCACTTCAGGTCTTAACTTTTGATGGAACATTTTCCGCTGCAGTGAAGCACCATGTTAAATTATCGGATGAAGTAATTGAACACCTAAGAAAACTCGGAGCAGGCTTCAACGAAACATTATCGCTTGAAAGTGATCCATGCATAGATTACTATGGATATGTTTGTGGCAAGAAGGACATAATAAAACTCAAAAAACAAACGGATAATCCAAAGATTAGCGATATACTGCTAGAATACTTTCGGAACACAGAAGATTGGACTAAGCCTGAGTTGAAAATGAAAATTTATGGGGAGTCTTGCAAACAAACCACACCTGAGGACTTTAAAATTTTCGTGAAAAATTTTAACTTTCCAGAATCTATAGGTGGATGGCCTGCATTCAATTCAAGCTGGAATGGAGATAAATTCGATTTTCAATCTGCAATTGCTGAATTCGGTTCTTTTTCTGTTTCGGTGATAATTGATCAAGTTTTCGATATTGATCCGCGAGATTTAAAAAAATATTTTCAAGTGAATGTGGGTGATGTAAATTTGTTGAAATCAGATTCCAAAAAGCAACAACTCATTGATAAATTTTCAAAATTTGGAGTCGAAAATGTTGACGAGATAATAAAGGATGCGGCTCAATTTGAAATGGACTGTGCAGAAGTTAGGATCAGTGCGAAATCAGGAGTAGATATTCAAACAGATTTTGAAGGTTTGAAACTGAAAATTCCAATAATCGATTGGGATAATCAAATGGAAATTATTGTGGGTCAAACGCTTGATGCAGATTATCCAGTGATAATAAAAAATGCAGAAATTCTAAAGAAAATGATCGAAGAAATTTCGAAAATGAATCCTAAAGTTGTAGCAAATTATTTCTTTTGCAACTTTATTAACTCTTTGCCTGAATTAAAGGACGACACAAAAGAAGAAGATTGTTTACGTCTCTCGTTAGAAAACCTAGATTCTGTGGCATTTGGAATATTTACAAAAAAATTTTTTACTCGAGATTTTCTAAAAATATTTGCTGGTGTGATTCAGTCTATAACGAAAGAATTATTTAAATATTTTCCACTTGTTGAAGATAAGTTTACTGCTAATAATTTTGAAGAAAGTGTCGAAAGCCAAATGAGTAAAGAATTCAGTGATGAAGGTCTAACTAAGGAATATGAAAATATTCAATTAGACTCTAATCGCTTCCTCCAAAATACATATGCTTTGAGGCGACATCAAAAACGTGGCATCCCACGACGAATGTTTTTCGAAAAATCAGGTAAAAAAGTCGACATTGTCAGTTATATGCTCACTCGAATATTTACGTATAGCGTATTCGGAGCTGTTAACAAACCTTCGTCAATTGCATACAAATATATTGCTTCGGATCTAATACTGTCTCATTCGAAATATCTGGCGTCAGATAGAATAACCAATGACACCCTTCAATGTTTGAGGCGTTATTCAACTGGCGCGGATCTTGAAGATGTATTGCGACTTTACACTATTCAGATCTACTTTAAAGGTTATCTAGATTGGACGGATAAAAATCAAGAAGTATTTCAAGCAGAAAATATTTTCCTCAATGAGTATGGATTAAATAGTAAGAAAACGCAATTCTTAGATATTATGCAGTATGGGTGTGGAGATATGCGGCTACTTTTATCGCTTATCGGAAATACAAAGGAATATGCAGATGTATTCAATTGCCCGGTCGGATCACCTATGAATCTAAAAGAAAAGTGCGGATTAAATCAAATTGGAACTTCATAATTAGTTGTGTGATATAGTAAGTAAGTTTAAATGAAAATGTATCTTCCTGCATGTATTGTGTATAAAAAAAAGTATCGATTACGACAATAAATGTAATGAAAAGTAAGAATAAAAGTGAAGAAGTCGGTCATGATTAAGCATTAAGCGTCTACTTTTATAGCCAAAGGTTTGGATAATGATTTCCATTTTGTTGTTTTGTTTTTTTTCTTAGTTATTTGTTTGCTTATGTGTAGAGGAGCATGGATTGGCATCTCTACTTATCCAGAAATGAATCATTCTGTAGAAATTCCTCATTTCTTAATCTTAGATGGAAGTGGTTTGGTGTAGTTTTTATACCCTGGATGACATCTAGAGGGTATACTAAGTTTGTCAATGCGTTTGTAATGCACAGAAATAATGATGGTAGAGCAAAATGGATCATGCACGAATTAAAAGATATTTTGATTTTTGCATATCCGTCCGTCTGTCCGTGCGTACGATACCTCGAGAATGCGTTCACTTAGAAAGCTGAAATTTTGTACATGGACTTAAAAAAAAAAGTAAAATTAAGTTCGAAAATGAGACAAATCGGGCAACTTCTTCGTGGGGTTGCCATACAAGAATTTCGGTTTCCACTATCTATTTGAACACTGCCTGAGAACGCGCCAACATGGAGAGCTGAAATTTGGTACATAGTGTTCTTATAGTAATAACAAATAAAATTTCAAAAATGGACTAAATCGGGCAACCACTTCTTGGTGTTGCCATACAAAAATTTAGGCTTTTTACATATACTGTGAAAATGATCAGTACTCGACATTTTTTTGTACTAAAAACTTCTTCAGAATACGAAATCCTATAAAATTGGTTATAATCATTTTTCATGTCGGACGAACCGTTCTAGAAATACCTACATGCGAAAAACCACTTCAGAAATTAAACTAGCATAGATCGGTGACCATACAGAATTTCATACGGGCATTCATCTTGGGTATAAAATTTGGTCTTAGACCAATTCTAGCTTTTTTACTTGTCTTATATCAAGAATATCCCTTCTGTTGCTTAAAATATTTAAGGGTTAATAAGAAGACTATACCCTCTGAAGTGTTTTTGAATTATTTTTCTAACCCACCACTGGTATCCGGTGATATGCGCGAACCATGTCTTTTTATTTCGGCATTTGTTCGAAATCCTATGTATGTTCTAGAAAGACTTCGAATTTGACATTTTCTGTTGCTCCTACATAGAGTATTGTGCTGCAATTTTTAACCCTAAAAAGTTGGACCGCCCACATATATTTTGAAGGTTAAAAGATGCTTTAGTTAGACTGGATATATTTTTTAGCAATCTTAAGTTGCTTATTTGGATGGATGAGGCTGGTGGTTCAAGTTTCTAGAGATCCTAGGATTTTTGAATGACTTCATAGAATTTGTAAAGTCTTCTTCTACGACTCAAAAGATAACTTGCTTTTAGAAATATTGTGCTTATCTTAAGTGCAGTTTATGACCCATTTATGCTCCATTTGATTCCTTTCTTATTCGAATTCATATTGTTCATGCTCTTTGAGGAGCAATGTATGCACCTCAGAAGGTAAAAGCATATGAAATATATCGGAGCTTAGATTTTTTTGATTTTTCACAAGTACGTAGTTTTCTTAATGAAAAGATCTTAGGATCTGATGTAATCAACAACAAGATGAAGGTGGATTCTGGTTTGTATTTGCCCTTCAAGTCTTCCTTGTATGATGTTCTCGAAATCTTGTCAGATACTGCGAATTTTTCACTATTAGTGACGCAGTCACTTGAAATTGTTTTCAATATAATGCGAAATTGTCGAATCAGTTCTTCATTTATACCTGTCCCTCTGAGAAAAAATTGCAGTAAATGTTCTGAAATTTTCTACTGCCCTTCTTGCAAAAACCATAAAAATTTCTGGAAACGTTCAATTTGAAGCAGAGCTTATTCGGGTAAAAGCGATGGGAGATTTATTTTAATTGAAAGAAGCTGTCAAAGTTTCGTTGATGAGTCTTCGATGTAAAGACGGCTCGTTAGAATATTATCGGCGGTTAAAAGCAAATATTTAAAGAAACAATTACAACTCGTAATTGGAGAAATTCAACGAAACTACACAACGGCAAACAAATCATTTTGTATATTGTTTTAGTGATCTATATCACTTAAAACAGGGCAATAATTTTGGAAACAACAATGTTTTATTATAAAATTTCGTAAAACGCAATAGTAGAATATTTTACTAAAATTTTAAATAAAAACAAATCTAATATCTAAATTCTGAATCAATTTTTCAGAGATATAGATTGGTCGGCCTGTTTTTCTTCGAGGGATGTTGATGAATGCACATTACATCTTAGTGACATACATAGTCTTTGAATGCATGAATATATTCCTTATTCATACAGCAGGTCTCAACAACAGTAAAATTAATCTTGGTTTAATAATTAATAATTTCAACCGAAAAATAAAAGGGAAAGGGTCTGCTTTTCTTTATTTTTGACCAGAGTGTGAGACAAAGAATCTTGAAAAACCGCAAAGGCAGGAAGGGTTTCTGGTTTCTGGTCAAAAAGATCAGGAACAACATCAGCAGTTCCTCTATACTTTCACCACTTATTAATGATGAAGTGGCTGTTGACTCCTTGGATCAAGATAATACTTTGACTGTTCGCTTCAAATTCTCTATATAAGATCCAATACACATCCGTAAGAGAGATGTGTTCAAGGTTCTTAAAGGGATCAACGTCTCCAAAGCCGTAGGTCCTGATCGTTTCTCACCCCTTTCAATTAAAAGCTGTGCCTCATCCTTGATCAATGATCGCCATTATGGCTTCCGGACTAGACGCTCTTCTGGAGACTAAATGAATTTTCTTACAGAACATTCGAACCGTAGTCTTCACAATTTTGATGATTATAAAATCTTTGTTCCAAATATTTAAAAGCTCTTTGATAGAGTCTTGCCTCCAGCCCTTTTAGTTAATCTTATAGTACTTGGTCTCATCCCTCTGTACTAGATGGGGTTTTACCAGAAGCTAACCCTATAAATGCCGATATGCCTCAGGGGTCTGTTATCTTTGCATCTATCTTCATAATTATCCCTTATTGATTCACTTACTTTTAATCCCATCCATAGTTTTGCCTATGACAGTAGCCTTGATTTCGCTTACTCCTTTGATACTCTTGGGCATTCCAGAGAGAATACCACATCTGTCAAACATGTATGATTAGATCAATGAATAACGACCTTTAACATATCCTCGCTCATATCCTGTCCCATCTTTTTGAAGAAGGATCATAATTTTTCACTCCTATTTCTTTTGATGGAGCACTGATGTACGATACACCATCATTATCCATATGTGATATTAAAATTTCCAATAGTTTATGCTGGACAGATCACATCTTCTCTATTGCCAAAGAAGCATCGAAATGTATTGGATTTCTGAAAAGGTGTAAGAAATATTTCAGCCAATGAGAATCGAGCGCTCATCTATAAGTCGAGACCTAGAATTTAATACAATTTCGATATCTGGGCCGGTGCTGGTCGCACAGTCTTACCTTCATTGGATATTGTCCAAAAGAGAGCCTTAAATCTCACTGGCTATGTGGCAATAGCTTGTAATATCGACTCACTCGAACACCGCCATAATGATGGATGTCTTTCCCTCCTTTATCACTATCCGCATGGTTAATGTTCCGATGCAATATCTAGTCTGATCCCTTGTAGGATAATTCCTGCATGCAATACAAGCACTGCAAACCGCGCACATCCTTTAACCCTTCAAATTACTTTCGGCCGTACAGTAAAATTCCGTGATGCTTTTTTTATCCCGAATAGTGCGAATGTGGAACAGCTTACCATCTTCTGTTTTTCCTTATTTGTTTTTTTAATTTCTTGATCTACGAGTTGCGCACTACTCGTACGATTGTGTTTTATACCGTGGAATCGAGATCCATCAATTTACATTAGGATATGCAGCAATGCTTTAGGATTATTCATCATAGGATTTTTATTCCACACAAAAAATGGAAGGAAAGCAAACAAACAAAAACAATTATGAGCTGTGTTCTTTTGGTTCGGTGCAGTGCACTGCAGAACACAGGAGATTGCGAATAGAATTGACTTGTAGAGTGCATAGAAGTACAATTTCTTTTAAAAGTATAAAGAGAATAATCAAGGTGCCATGACTTTAATTCTTACAAAACGTTAAACCTGCCAAATTTTGCCCCGAAGTTTATCAAGTTCTATTTGACGTTTTGCAAGGATTCAAGTCAATGGCAATTTGATCATTTTCTCTATACTTTCAAAACCTTTGTACTTCTATGCATCCTACAAGTCAATTCAATTCGGAATCTCCTGTGTTCTACAGTGCACTACACGGAACCAAAAGAACACAGCTATATAGAGTTACCAAGAAGCCTTAACTAACGTCATGAATGGTCACGGTGCCAAACGGACGTATTTGTTTTGTCCAGTGTTTTTTTTTTTTTTTTTTGTATATTATTAAGCTAAGCTCAGGGGATAACCTATGATGCAAAGCACAACATGGCAGGGAGGAGATAGGAAAAGGATTAGGGAATTTGACGAGAGTGACGGAGATGCCGATGTATGTCGCTATTAAACTCCCTCATATTGTATTCCGGAGGAGAAACAAAAGATGGTAAGCTGTTCCATATTCGCACTGTTCGGGATAAAAAAGCATCACGGAATTTTACTGTACGGCCGAAAGTAATTTGAAGGGTTAAAGCATGTGCGTGGTTTGCAGCGCGAGTATTGCGTGGAGGAATCATTCTACATAAGAGTCTTACGAATCAATTTACTGGTCGCAATAAGAGTCGAGTCAAATCTCCGAGGATGCTGAATAAGGCCTAACATGGGTCTGTATGGTTGACGTATTTATCCACTAGGGAAATCATGGATCCATTGAGTCGAAGTATTGAGAGTTCTCCGAACGGCACTATACGGATATATTAAATTATAAAAAACAAGTACCGAGGAACTGTCAGTTTCTGGTCTAAAGACGTAGACGTATAGATTTTTAAATAAGTCTATCCATCCGGCATCCGAGTTCACTGTAGTGTAGACAGCAGGCAGTTTCCAGGTTTATTGCTGTCCTGATAAGATCGCCCTATTACTGCTGATCGAAACACTTTACACACAGTACCTATACTCCCAAAAATTTCTTTATGTAATTTTTGGTCTTCGGCTTTTGGGCAGAAACTGACAGTACTTCGCTAATTGTTTGTTAATTTTCTCTGCTCATATGCAGTAGGTTGAGAATTGCCTGTAAACTCGTATTTTGTACGGGTCTCGAAAGAGTAAAAAACTCATTACCACTTTCCACTATATTAAATTATAGTTTAAATGTTATTTAAGAGAACACTCGTTGCTATTTGCAACAATTAATTATTAATCCACTCGATGTAAACTCTTGGTCGCCTCAAAACAAAGTCATTATAGTCAAATCCAACATTTAATCCCATAATTCGAATTTCAAATTGGTGTGCGAATTCACAAAGTTCAGTGGCTCTAAAAATCGAAATCGAAATCAATTGATTTGGACTGGCAAACATGATGAGGTGAGCAGATCAAGTTCAGAGGAGATCAGTCAGTAAGTTTAGATAAGTTAGAGTTTAAGAACACCAACACAATTTTAACAATTTTTTGTGAACATAAGTCATTGACTTTAATAACACGAAAAATTGTTTTTCACTATAATTAAATTGCAATTGAAAGCAAAATTTCTGTTATAAATTCTCAGCATATTTTCTTCAATCCGCCGTAAGGTCATAAAGACAAAAGGTGAAGACATTGCAGCTCACAACGTCTGATTAAAAAAACAAAAAAATCCTCGTAGAAAAGATAATTACGTAATCACAAAAAGTAGATAATTTTAACAGACGACAATTTAAGAAGACGATTTGGAATTAATTCCAAGTTAGTTTCAAAATTAGCCTTATTAAGAACGTTACAATGTCGCGCTTGCATTGCATAATTGGAATCTTGATTTCACTTCAGGTATTAACTTTTCATGGAATATCTTCTGCTGCAGTGAAGCAACATGTTAAATTGTCGGATGAAGTAATTGAACGTCTAAGAAAAGTAGGAGAAGATTTCAACAAAATCTTATCACTAGAAAGTGATCCATGCGTAGATTACTATGGATATGTTTGTAGTAAGAGAGACATCATAGAACTCGAAACGCTAATGGATAATCCAAAGATTAGCGAAGTAATTTTGGAATACTTTCGGAATACTGAAGATTGTACTAAGCCAGAGTTGAAACTGAAAAATTATTGGGAGTCTTGTAAACAAACCACACCTGAGGCCTTTAAAAATTTCGTGAGAAATTTTAACTTTCCAGAATCTATAGGTGGATGGCCTGCATTCAATTCAAACTGGAATGGGGATAAGTTCGATTTTCAATCTGCAATTGCTGAATTCGGTTCTTATTCTGTTTCAGTGATAATTGATCAAGTTTTCGATATCGAACCGCGAAATTTAAAAAAATATTTACAAGTGAATGTGGTTGATGTATATTTGGTGGAATCAAATTCGAAAAAGCAACAACTTATCGATAAATTGTCAAAGTTTGGAGTAGAAAATGTTGATGACATAATAAAGGATGCGGCTCAATTTGAAACGGACTGTACAGAAGCTAGGAGCAGTGCAGAACCAGAAGCAGATATTCAAACAGATTTTGAAGGTTTGAAACTGAAAATTCCTACATTCGATTGGGATAATCAAATGGAAATTATTGTGGGTCAAATGCTTGATGCAGATTATCCAGTGATAATAAAAAACGCAGAAATTCTAAAGAAAATGATCGAGAGAATTTCGAAAATGAATCCGAAAGTGGTAGCAAATTATTTCTTTTGCAAATTTATTGATTCTTTACCCGAATTAAATGAAGACACGAAAGAAGCAGATTGTTCTAGTCTCGCGATTGAAAATTTACATTCTGTGGTATATGGAATATTCACAAAAAAATTCTTTACTCAAGGTTTTCTAAAAATATTTGCTGGCATGATTGAATCTGTAACGGAAGATTTATATTTGCAACTTTTCAAAAATAAGTCTACTACTCGAGATTTCGAAAAAAGTATCGAGAGCCAAATGAATAAAGAATTCAGTGACGAAAGTCTAACTAAGGAATACAACAGCATTGAATTAGACTCTAACAATTTCCTTCAAAATACATATGCTTTGAGGCGGCATAAAAAACGGGGCATTCCACGACGAATGTTTTTCGAAAACTCAGATAACAAATTCGACATTGTCAGTTATATGCTTACTCGAATATTCTCGTTTAACGTATTCGGAGCTGTGAACAAACCTTCTGTAATTGCATACAAATATATCGCTTTGGAGCTAATATGGACTCAGTCGAAATATCTGATGTCAGATAAAGTAAACAATGGCGGCCTTCAGTGTTTAAGACGTCAGTTAAATAATCCGTATTTCGAAGATGTATTGCGTCTTCAGGCTATGCAGATCTTTATTAAAAGTTATGTAGATTGGACGAATAAAAATCAGGACTTAATTCAAGCTGAAGATGTTGTACTAAGTGAGTATGGATTAAATAGTAAGAAAGCACATTTCGTAGATATTATGCAGTATGGGTGTAGAGATACGGAACTGTTTTCATCGCTTTTTGAAAATACAAAAGAATTTGCAGAGACATTTAATTGCCCGAGTGGATCAGTTATGAATCCAGAAGAAAAGTGTGAATTAAATCATATTATGGCTTTATAAGTAATATAGTAAGTAAGTTTAAATAAAAATGTATCTTTCTGAAGGTGTTGCATATAAAAAAGAAGTATAAATTATATCAATAATTTTAATAAATAAAAGGATTACTCTTTTGAACTTTTTACCGGGTTAAACTTAATTTTGTTCAAGAAAGAATTTTTTGGGATTCTCCCTTTATATTTATTTTTCCTCCTGGGTTCGTATAGGAGTGTTTTTTCCTCATATAATTCACACCCAGAATTTATTCTGAGTTTATATGAGAAGAGATCAGTTTGATCTATTTTCAAGCGTCTGCAGCAGGCAGAAAACCAAGCTGCACCGATGAGTGTAAGGTTTTCTGCTGACACGAAACGCTTCTTCTTCTTCCTTTTTCTTCTTTACTTTTCAGCCCACTGCGTGGTGTATACAGGTTCGATTCGCTTCGAATGAATCTGCTTCTTTAAAAATTGTTTTACATTTTTTTAATAAATAAAAAAATTGTTTTTTCTATTTTTCTCAAACTTTTCATTTCTTTCTTCTTTTTTTCATTTTTTCATTTGTTTTTCAAATCACCCAATTTCGCTATTTGGGACCTGTTGATGAGTCAAACCAAGACTTGAAACTTGTCACCAAAAATTAATGGGTTGTGTGATGAAATAACAAATAAGAACATTTTTTAAGCTTTTGCTATATACCGGAGAATCCCAAAAAATTCTATCTTGAACAAAAATAATTTTAATGAAAAGTAAGAATAAAAGCGTTGGTTATGACTGAAAAATTTTCATTCGATCAATCCTAGGCACATGCGTAGCTGTTTGAAACTTATACAAACAACAATTTTTGAAATTAGTATTCCGCTTGAGATTTTTTTATAGTCCAATTGTAATTTGTTCTGTTGATTATTTGTGAAAATCAAAAACTTTTAATTATTAGCAGAAGATTATTATCTCACAATTCAAATTTAATGTTATAAAATGATGAGCTTTTCGAATCAATTAAACGTACGTGTATTTTGCATATAATATGAGATTTTAAAAGAATTATTTTAACTAGTAGTGTCAGAATGTTAATTTTTACTAAAAAATTATGAAAATATTTTTCTGCTATCCCGTGGATTGATTATTAACTGACGATGCTGTGGGAATTTTTATACTTAGGTAAAGGAGAATATGTAATAATTCTGAGATCAGGACGGATTGGGAGTCTAATAAAATTTATTAATTTTTACAATACAGCAAATCGATCTCTATTAGATTTGTTCATGACCAGTGACGAAAATCGTGTTCTTTTTCACAATCAGCTCCAAGTTTTCTCGACCATGATCTAATTTTTCTGACGTATGATTTTGCATCTTGTCCCAGTCAAATATTAGTCAATTTCCCTTATCGTGACTTCTACAACAATAATTTTTCTGAGCTTTCTGATGAGTGCAATAGGCTACCCTGGGATAGCATATTATCTTGCAGTGTAGTAGATGATCAAGTCAAAATCTTCGAGAGCTTATTCCATTATTTGTACGAAAAGTATCTACCTGTTCGATATAGAAGAGTTAGGTTAAATGCCTGTCCTTGATTCACACTCAATATTGGCCGTCTAATTGCAGAAAGGGAGTTCTTCTATCGGGAGATTAGACGCCTTCAGACAATTTCTTCACGGTTGTTATTCAAAGAAGCACGGAAAAAAGCAACCTCGGCAATTAAGTCGCCCAAATATAGGTATCTCAAACAAAAATTCAAACCAATGCCTTCTAACAAGATTCTATGGAAGAATCTCAAGCAAGTTGGAGTATATGGGAAGCACCATGGAGGAAACCTCACTCAATCCTGATGACCTGAACAGATTTTGTGTGTCGCATAAAATGAATCACTCATCATTACCTGGCAGAACACCATGCTTAAATAACCCTGAGCATAGCAATTCTTTCTCATTTCGGTGTATTGATAATGCAGAGTGTTATGAGTCTATATTTTCTATTAAATCTAGTGCCACTGGTCCTGATAACATATATCCTAAGTTCCTAAAATTATTGCTTCCTTACATTAGTCGCTATATACCTACTATTTTGTTTTAATACGTCCCTAACATCCTCTACCTTTAATTTGCTACTATGCTACCTATCCCTAAAATAAGATCTGCTGCTAGCCCATCTGATTTTCGACCCATCAGCATTTTGTGCTTCCTTGCGAAGGCTTTGGAAAAGGTGATGTACACGCAGATCCAATCGTTTGTAGATAACAACAGAATACTTTCCCGCTGACAATCAGATTTCAGACCAGGTGATAGCTGTCAATCGGCTGTCCTAAAGGTTACTACAGACTTGAGAAAAGGCCTGGATAACGACGAGATTGCAATACTGGTTTTACTCGACTTTACAAAAGCTTTTGACTGTGCAAATCACTCTATGGTCCTCAACAAACTTCAAACATTTTTCTGGTTTTTATTTCGTTCCGTCCAATTGATACAGAGCTTCTTAGGCGATAGGTATCAGCAAGTGCGAGTCAGCGATCGTCTTTCTGATTTACAGCCGATTTTCTGTGGCGTTCCCCAAGGGTCTATTTTAGGTCCACTTCTCTTTTCCTTATTCATCAATGATTTACCTGACATTATTCACGAGGTTAGTGCCCATTTGTATGCTGATTATTTTCAAATATACAATGGCAGACCCCTCGGGCTGATTGAAGACTCCATTGTAAGGATTATCGACGACTTAATGGGAATTTACGATTGGCCTCAACGTAACCTTTTGATGCTAAATGCCAATAAATCGAAATATGTAATTTTTTCCAATAACAGCTTAGAAACTGATATTCCGCAGATCATGTTTGGGAGTTAAATATTGACTAGGGTAAGCGAAGTTACGAATCTCGGTGTCGCTCTTAATGGGAGAATGAAATGCTGTGATCATATACGTGCAGTGCTGAGTAAGGTATATGGAGGTTTGCGGCGACTCTGGGTGTCTGCCAAATTGTTAAGCGTGGACATCAAATATAGATTGGTGAATACTCTCATCCTGCCCTACTTTTCTTACGGGAATTTGATTTTTCCTAAATTGGATAGTTATTGCTCTCGTCTAATAAATGTGGCCTATAATGATTGTATTCGCTTTATTTTCAATTTACGCAATTCTATTTCTCTTCAAGCTTATAAATACTAAACGCTCTGAATACTTAAAGGATGAGATCCAGTATCTCCAATCTCAGCGACGTTGGGATCTTCTGATTTAACGTCATAGTCGCTTGGTTCAGGTGGGCTCCTTCTTCATTCAGATCGGCTTTGGAACTTGTTACCTGCAACCTTGCATAGAGAGGTTACTGTCGGTGAATTTAAGAGGCTGCTATCTTCAATACTGGTGTGAATGGTTTCAAGAGGGCTGCTAATTAGTTAAATAAAAAGTTTTTTTCTTTTTTTCTTTTTTATAGTTGTGATTAATAATAATAATAATAATAATATGTTTATTTGCTGGCAAGGTACATAAGATTTAGAATCTTATAAACGTACAAAAATGAGTGGAAATATCACTAACTAATAACAAAATTTAGTATTATGTAAAGATAAAAATAATATTAAAAAGAAAAAGAACAAAATATTAAAGACAACTTGAAAAGAGAAAAGAAAAAGAAAAAAAAAGTTAAGAACAAAATTCAGTAAAAAAATTAAAGCGAGAAAAAAAACAAAATAAATACGAAAAGAGGAATCGAAAAACCAAGAAAAGTGATGCGTCACCACACTCACAACACACAATAAAAACAGTGGAAGTTATTACGCTTTAAGGTATGCGAGTCAGAGTCAGACACCTGTTGAATGCTCCAACGGAACTAGCTCTTTGAGCACTGACTGGTAGACTATTCCATATACGGATAACCTGCACAAAGTAAGATCGCTCTCCAATTTGACTTTGGTAATTAGGTTGTAAGTGGTTTCGATGTCGAGCGGATCTGAGGGAATGAACCCGGTCATTAAGGTACGTCGGTTCTTTAGAGTAGAATAGGTTGTTTAAAAATTTTAGCCTTTTATGCATAAGATACGTTTCTAACGAGAAACATGAGCAGATCTGGGCAAATCATGGACAAATCGGATTGTGTCATTGAAAGCGTCGGTTATTTTCCGCTGACAATGAGAATCAATTTTTGGGAAAATCAAGCTCCCAAAGATAAAGTGTGGTAATATTAGTGCTTTGACCAGTCTTAAGCGCATTTGACGAGACAACAAGTTGGCGGATAATCTCAGCTGTCTCAGGCAAGCATACACCTTCCCAATAGAATTGGAGACATGATTGCAACAAGTTAACTTTCCATTCAGCTCAACGCCCAGATTCCGAACGGAAGTAACATAAGGAATGACGGTATTATTAATCTTGACGGGCGGCAGCTCTTCCTGATCATAGCTCCCTCTATATATAGGCATACTGGTAGACTCAAACCTATTGGTCTATCCAAATAAATCTGGACATCATCCGCATAGAGATGGATGGACGAATCCTTCACGTACATTGGCAAATCGTTTATATATAAAGAGAAGAGCAGCGGTCCAAGTATAGAACCCTGAGGTATACCACGACTCCGAGTTAGGGGAGTAGAAAGTCTATCGTAGATCTTGACAGATTGAGTACGACACAGCAAGAAATTTGTAATAAGTGTGACAGCTGTATTCGAGAAATTGAAATATCGTCGAAGCTTAAGGAAAAGTCGGTCATGGTTGATCGAATCGAATGTCTTGCTGAAATCAAGGAGGACCAGGATGCACATTCGATCACTGTCAACTGCATCTGTCAGGTCGGATACAATTTTAAGCAAGGCTGATTCACAGCTGTGTTTTGGCCTAAAACCAGACTGAATACAGGACAGCACACGTCCTTGATTTAAATAGGTGACGATTTGAGAATGCATGAACTTTTCCAGTACTTTACTCAAAAAGCAGAGTAAACTGATGGGACGAAAATCTGCCATTTCGGAGCACTTGCGACATTTGGGAAGAGAAATCATAACAGCCTTCTTCCAGACGGATGGATACTGTGAATTTGTTAAACATGCATTAAATACATGCAGCAAAACTGGAGAAATAAATGGCGCAATAGTTTTAATAAACCTAGGCGGGATATTACCAGGTCCAATAGCAGACGATTTGACACCATTCATGGCAATGAAAACCCCGGACTAATCAACACGTCTAAACGAGAAGGTCTCCTCGCTGTTTTTCGGAGCTCCACCATCAGAATTAATATATAGCTGTTGGGAGATGTCTGTAGGGCATTAATTCCACGTAAAAAAACTGCTCAAGTCATTTGGATCGAAAGCACAATCTGGAGAGTCACTGCCACACACACCGAGCTTTCGGAAGTTTCTCCACAATTTTCTAGGAGGAATGCCAGGACCAAGCTTCGAATCGAAATACACTTTTTTAGCTCCACGAATGGTAGAATTTACCCTATTCCGAAAGCTCTTAAAACGGTTTTTATCAGCAGTAGACCCAGAAATTTTATAGCGGCGAGATAAAACATCCCTTTCCGCGATTAGCCTGCGTATGTCGCTATTAAACCAGGGACACCCCCGGCTACGCTTTTTACAGACTCTGATGAGAACATACTTATCATATAAATATTTAAGATACTCGGTTAAAAAATTCGCTTTTTCGTCAATGGTCGGACAGTTATAAATACAGTTAAACACAATGGAATCATTTATCGCTTCGCTTAGCATATTTTTGTATTTTTGCATTGAATAATTTCACTTAAATTTAGTTTTGGTTATGATTTTATTACTATTTTAATCAACATATGTCATTAACTCTATTTCTAACTATTTGAACATTGTTTTCTCTAAAATTATATTTTCGAGTACTTACAAAAGATTGTAAATCTTGTGTACCAATCCAGCTAAATAAATTAAATTGAAATTGAAATGCAAGTGCTAGATTCGTGTCACCTGTGTCCAATAATTCTGTTGGAGGAGCATGATGAAACGTTGTACGGCAGGTGGGGCACTACATGTCCAGCGCCATATGTCGCACTTAGTTTAGCGACCTCAGGTACTAGAAAAAACTGACAATTGATCAGGGCTGACAGAGGAGGTTAGGATCAAACCGAAACATATCGACTTTTGGGAATTGCGTTTTTTTCTCGATTTGTGCAGTAAATGATAAAATCTAGCATTAAGCAGGGACAGGTTAGTTCAAAACAGCATATTTTCCACAGTATAATGATTCTAATATTAATATTTAGTTCAAAATCTCAACATATCCCTGGTTAGAAATTGTTAATTTTGAATTTGTTTAAACACGTACACAATTAACATCGGTAAGTATCTACCGCATAGCAAATTTATTGTGATGAGACGTCTAGTTAAAAGTGCAGAGATTTACGCTTGCTACGTGATAGATACGTGAACGCACCCCAGGTGGCAGTTGGCAGTACTAAAAAAACAACATTTAATTATAATTTTTTTCATTTTTTGCGGCATTTCGCTCGCATTTCATTGTGTTTGCTCTGTGCGTTTCCTTCTGTTACAAAACAATAAAATTCATGCATTTTGACATGGAGGATAATGATGAGAGACCAATGGTTAAGCAGATAAACTATGGAGCTGGGAAAAAACCACGAAGAGGACGTCAAAGGGATATTGTGAAAAACGATAAGTGAGTCTGTGTTTTTGCAATATATATCTTAATATTCTCTAGACAACAATGCTAATCTATATAAACTACGCTTAGAAAATGAACTCATGAGACATACTCTACTTATTTAATGAGTATTTCATTGTTTTTCGCAGGTATAGAAACAAAGATCCATTTGCATTGAACTTCACCAGGAATTGTAAACATGAATCTGACAAAACATTTAAGTGTAACAAAATTCAATTACGTTTAGTAGTGAAGAATAGAAACTTATTTTATGAGGACAAGACCAAAATATCTCAAGACGAATTTTTGACTAGGCTGATCTCGGCAATAGTCCCAGAAAGGAAGAGAACATTCAAACCTACCCGGAAACCAAAACCTCACAATGTTTCTTGTTCTTATTATGTGACAGGAAAGAATAAAAAACTGAGAAGGGTTTGTAAAAAAACGTTTATGTCGACATTTTCTATAAAACAATTCAGGCTCAGAGCAATATCAAAACATGTGTTCAATGCAGACATGTAAAGTACTTAAGTACATTGGTACTTAAGTACTAGTAACAGTACCAGTACCTGGACTTGTATTTGAAAAATTTTAAAGTACCAGTACCGGGACTTGTACTTGAAATTTTTTTAAGTACCAGTACCGGGACTTGTACTTGAAAATTTTTAAAGTATACCAGTACCGGGACTTGTACTTGAAATTTTTTTAAGTACCAGTACCGGGACTTGTACTTGTACTTAAAATATTTCAAGTCCAGGTACTGGTACTGTACTGGTACTTGTACTTGGAATTTTACAGGTCTGGTTCAATGGCACAGTACCAAAAGAAAACAGAGGAGGTGATCGCAAACTTAATAAATATGCAGCTAAATAGGAAATTGTTTGCAAGTTCATAAGTAACTTACCAGCAAAAGCGAGTCATTACAACCATAATTCTATAATGATTTTGTAGAAAATGATCTAAAGGTGAAACGCAGCATGTTTCGAAATATATTTAATACACAATTTAACATTGGCTTTTCTTCTCCGTCTTGTGATACCTGTGGTGCTTGCATATTGTTAACCAACAGAATTAAAACTGAGAGGAATCCTCAGAAAAAGCAACAATTTATTACAAAAGAAAGGATACATAAACTTAGAGGAAATGCATTTTATGAATTGACTCGCAGCAGACCTGAAAAAATATTGTCGTTATGCTTTCACCTACAAAAAGTTCAGCCCATGCCAAGAGCCCCAAATTCAGGATGCCTTTTATAGTCGACAAATTAGTCTTTACAACTTATGCTTCGTGGATATGTCAGCTGTGCATCCCAGTCTTTTTTACATGGGACGAAACTCAATCTGGACGTGGAGCCACTGAAGTAGGATCAGCCTTGCTACAATTCTTAGTTCTCCACGACTTTACTGATATTGAGACTGTGCACCTCTTTTGTGATGGATGTGGGGGTCAAAATAAGAACTCCCATATAATTCACACAATGTTATTTTGGCTCATTAATCATTCTCCTGCTGCAATTAAACAAATTCAAATCATTTACCCAGTAAGAGGACATTCATTCCTCCAAGCCGATAGGGTATTTGGAAGGATTGAAAAAGAAGTAAAGAAAAACCCTGACATTACCACCAAAGAAAAATATAGAGAAATTTTTGAAAATTTCGGGGAAGTTAAGGTTCTAGGGGAAAATTGGAGATTATATGATATAAAACAGTTATGTAATTATTACAAAAAAGTGCATCAAATCAGAAACATTAAAAGGATTTTTATATCTAAAACTATCTCACAAACACAGAGCGGAGTTACACCAAAATACCTGCTAAGTTTGTATGCACACTTTAGGTATGAGAGCAATGAAACTAGTTCTTGCCTGCTGAAGAGACAAAAACAACACCCCAAACTTTTGATGCAAAAAAGTTTGGGTCATCCTATTCGTCAGGCAAAAAAATATGATGTCAACAATTTATCAATGAAACAATTCGGCGATGACTGGGCTTCTTTGCCTGAACTAGAGTGGTACAAAAGACTTTTGGGTGAAACTTTACCTCCATTGCCGCAAAATGAGGAAAATGATGAGGATGAAATATGTGATTGTCTAGAACCAGACACTGAAACATTAAGAGTTTTGTTTTGAAATAAAAGATTTCGATTTTTGCAGATATTTTTATTTTCATTCAAAACAAAACATCACATATCCAATCAGGTTACGTTCAAAACCGCACTTATCCAAACAGGGGGTACAAAACAGCACATATCCAATAATGTTTTCACAAAACTGCATTTATCCAAAATAACTTCTAGCAATTAGCTGATATCGACGTAAGCTATTACATAACAAAATTTTCTGTTTAATGACCTATTTGTCTTGTCACATACAAAAATGGTATTCTTTAAAAAAATACAAAAATATGCACAGACTTTTTTTCGGTTTCTGCCTTTTTGAAAAAAGTGGATATGTTGCGGTTTTGATCCTAACTTCCTCCTATGATGTGGTGAATAGATCCAGTTCAGAGGAGGTCATTCAGTGAGTTTTGGGTCTTCATACAGGTCGAGAGTCATTTTGTAAGCTGTAACCAAAACAGAGGAAAAAAAACGGGATAATATAAAAAAGAACAGATAACGGGCAGAGGATAATTGTTTTGAGCACGGTCAAGAGGATCCCTAAGTTGAGTACCCACTTTCTTTTTTTTAATTGTGGTTTCATATAATTATATTTTTTAGTTGTCGTGATTTTATGCTCTTTTTGTTTTTGTTGCTAATGAAATACAGAAATATAGTGCAGCTTAAGTCGGTGTATGTTGTCTGTAAATGTATATATACCTATATACAATAAATCGCAATTTGTTTCGTGATTGTTTAGTTTCTTCATTCAGTTCGCGAGTTTCATGATTCTCGTGGTAATATTTTCAGAACAAGAATCAAGTGGCGCCCATAGTACAATATTGATAGAGCCTTGGGCGTCTTCACTGAGCTACCAGACAGGATACCGTAAATCCTCGTTACGGAGTGGTAAGGGCACCGAGGCCGATAATACATGCGCCTAGAACAATTCACTAACCACATTGATGACGAGTTGAATGCAATTCAACGCATTATTAGATAAGTTAGAGTTTAAGAACACCAACACAATTTTAACAATTTTTTCTGAACATAAGTATAACACGAAAAATTGTTTTTCACTATAATTAAATTGCAATTGAAAGCAAAATTTCTTTTCTAAATTTTCAACATATCTTCTACGATCCGTCGTAGGGTCATAAAGACACAAGGTGATGTCACAGCAGCTCACAACGTCTGATTAAAAAAACAAAAAAATTCCTCATAGAAGAGATAATTACGTAATCACAAAAAGTAGATAATTTGAACGGGGCTATTTAAGAAGACGATGTTGGATTTAATTCCAAGTTAGTGTCAAAATTAGGCTTATTAAGAACGTTACAATGTCGCGATTGCATTGTATAATTGGAATCTTGATTTCACTTCAGGTATTAACTTTTCATGGAATATCTTCTGCTGCAGTGAAGCAACATGTTAAATTGTCGGATGAAGTAATTGAACGTCTAAGAAAAGTAGGAGAAGATTTCAACAAAATCTTATCACTAGAAAGTGATCCATGCATAGATTATTATGGATATGTTTGTAGTAAGAGAGACATCATAGAACTCGAAACGCTAAAGGATAATCCAGAGATTAGCGAAGTTCTTTTGGAATACTTTCGGAATACTGAAGATTGTACAAAGCCAGAGTTGAAACTGAAAAATTATTGGGAGTCTTGTAAACAAACCACACCTGAGGCCTTTAAAAATTTCGTGAGAAATTTTAACTTTCCAGAATCTATAGGTGGATGGCCTGCATTCAATTCAAACTGGAATGGGGATAAGTTCGATTTTCAATCTGCAATTGCTGAATTCGGTTCTTATTCTGTTTCAGTGATAATTGATCAAGTTTTCGATATCGAACCGCGAAATTTAAAAAAATATTTACAAGTGAATGTGGGTGATGTATATTTGGTGGAATCAAATTCGAAAAAGCAACAACTCATCGATAAATTTTCAAAATTTGGAGTAGAAAATGTTAGCGACATAATAAAGGATGCGGTTCAATTTGAAATGGACTGTGCAGAAGTTATGATCAGTACGGAATCAGGAGTAGAAATTCAAACAGATTTTGAAGGTTTGAAGTTGAAGATTCCATTGATCGATTGGGATAATCAAATGGAAATTATTGTGGGTCAAACGCTTAATGCAGATTATCCAGTGATAATAAAAAATGCAGAAATTCTAAAGAAAATGATCGAGAGAATTTCGAAAATGAATCCGAAAGTGGTAGCAAATTATTTCTTTTGCAAATTTGTTGATTCTTTTCCCGAATTATATGAAGACACAAAAGAAGAAGATTGTTCTAGTCTTGCGATTGAAAACCTACATTCTGTGGTATATGGAATATTCACAAAAAAATTCTTTACTCAAGATTTTCTAAAAATATTTGCTGGCATGATTGAATCTGTAACGGAAAATTTATATGCATATTTGCCACTTTTCAAAAATAAGTCTACTAATCTAGATTTCGAAAAAAGTATCGAGAGCCAAATGAATAAAGAATTCAGTGACGAAAGTCTAACTAAGGAATACAACAGCATTGAATTAGACTCTAACAATTTCCTTCAAAATACATATGCTTTGAGGCGGCATAAAAAACGTGGCATCCCACGACGAATGTTTTTCGAAAACTCAGATAACAAAATCGACATTGTCAATTATATGCTTACTCGAATATTTACGTTTAACGTATTCGCAGCTGTGAACAAACCTTCGTTAATTGCATGCAAATATATTGCTTTGGAGCTAATATTTACTCAGTCGAAATATCTGTTGTCAGATAAACTAAACAATGATACCATTCAGTGTTTGAGACGTCAGTTAAATAATGCGTATATCGAAGATATATTGCGTCTTCCGGCTATTCAGATCTTTATTAAAAGTTATGTAGATTGGACGAATAAAAATCAGGACTTAATTCAAGCTGAAGATGTTGTACTAAGTGAGTATGGATTAAATAGTAAGAAAGCACATTTCGTAGATATTATGCAGTATGGGTGTAGAAATATTGAGCACTTTTCAGCACTTTTGGGAAATGCAAAGGAATTTGCAGAGACATTTAGTTGCCCGATTGGATCAATTATGAATCCAAAAGAAAAGTGTGAATTAAATCATATTATGGCTTTATAAGTAGTATGTAATATAGTAAGTAAGTTTAAATAAAAATGTATCTTTCTGAAGGTGTTGCGTATAAAAAAGAAGTGTAAATTATAACAATAATTTTAATGAAAAGTAAAAATAAAGGCGTTGGTTATGACTGAAAAATTTTCATTCGACCCATCCTAGGCACATGCGTAGCTGTTTGAAGCTTATACAAACAACAATTTTTGAAATTAGTATTCCGCTTGAAATTTTTTTATAGTCCAAATTGAATTTGTTCTGTTGATTATTTGTGAAAATCAAAAACTTTTAATTAATAGCAGAAGACTTTTATCTCACAATTCAAATTTAATGTTATAAAATGATGAGCTTTTCGAATCAATTAAACGTTCGTATATTTTGCAAATAACATGAGACTTTAAAAGAATTATTTTAAATAGTAGTGTTAGAATGTAAATTTTTATTAAAAAATTATGAAAATATTTTTCTGCTATCCCGAGAATTGATTATGAACTGACAGTGCTGTGGGAATTTTTATGCTTAGGTAAAGGAGAATATGTAATACTTCTGAGATCAGGACGGATTGGGAGTCTAATAAAATTTATTAATTTTTGCAATAAATGCAAGTGGTAGTTTCGTGTGACCTGTGTCCAATAAATTCTGTTGGAGCACCATGACCGAACGTTGTACGGCAAGTGGGGTACTGCTTGTCCAGCGCCATAAGTGGCGCTTAGTTTAGCCACCGCAGTGCTTAAGTGAGGTACTAGAAAAAGCTGTACATTAATTTGTGTAGATGATGTATTCCGTGTTTTTATGTATTGTGTTTCATGCACCAAACAGGACGGTTTGTTAGATTTGTTAGGGTCTTGTTGCCGTCCTTATAGTGGGCTGCTGGCGTGCGTAGCATGACAGCCCGTTAGCTCTTGATATGAATTTTTACTACTTCTATATTATAATTTTATGGAGATTTAATTAAGCGAAAATGGCCGTGTAGGCCCCTATTTGGCTTTACTTGACCAGTTTTACCCTAGCCACAAGGTTTATCAGAAGTTTTCTAAACCTAGCATACGTTCAGTCTGGCTCACTGTCTACATCTTCCGTGTACAATATTTATACTATTATGTTACACGACCCCTAATGTCCCCGAAAGAAAGAATGGAAAAAATATATGCGAAATGTAGTAAGTGTGGTGTATGTTAACCAAGTGCATGAAAGTGGGTTTTTCGGCGACAAAAACGTCCCGAGGAAATTTCTGAATCAGGAAAAGAGTACACCACTCAATAGTACTCGGCGAGTAGTTTAATTGATATGCAACAACATGGTATGCATTGCATAGTACTACATTTATAAATATAATAACAAATATCGAATCGACGATACTAAGGATATCGATATTTTAAGAGCCAATATATTGTTGTATCGATGTTTTGAAAAATAAAAAAAATTGGAAATATCGGTGTATCGATATTTCCCCAAATATTGGCCATCCCTAGTCTGCAGCCACCAATAATGCACACGAATTCTGAAGAAATATGGTCGATTTAAATTCTAAGAAAAAATGAAATTTTTGCCTATAATGAAAAAATTGTTTGGCTCGTACCCATGATATATTTAGCCGAGATCATTGAGTTACTGCGGTTTGCTATGAGCTCTTCTCGCACATCACTTTCTTAGTAATACCGTCGATACCTGTGCATTTCTTGTCTGTGCTACGAGCGTAGATAAGAATTAAATTTTCTTAGGAAACCTTACGATAAATTTTCTGTAGAATCTATATCAAATAAACAACAGATATCTAGCAAAATTACCTCGAAATAGTAATTCACGCAGAAGAGACTTAGGCGTTTAGATGAAGAATAAGTGCAAAAAGACAAAACAGCTGACATTTCGGGTATACTACAGACTGTTATAGCTCACGTTAAAGCGAATAAATTAAAAAAATTAAAATTTTGAAAAAAAAAGTAATCAGATGAAAGTAACTGTTAAAAGTTTTATTTCTGTGTAACTCTCTGTAATCGGGATTAATGCTGCAATGGTTGGAAGGAGCAAGGACTTTTACATTAAATTACGTTTATCAATAGTAGGCCACCCTAGCTTGGGTAGTTTCAAAGATACAGGAAGTCTCACTAAAACTGAGTAAAACATCATTATTCACCGGTAATTTCCAAAAATTGAAACTTACACATTTCCCGGTCATAACATAATTTTTTTATTTCTTTTGTGTCACGATTAAACAGTATGGCGATAATCTTCAACTGATAGAAAAAAAATTGAAAATTAAGGAAACTCTAAACCGTCGAGATGACAGTGGTGAGTGGTAGGGGAAATAGAAAAAAAATACGGATTAACAACGTCAACTTTCCACACAAATTCCATAGAAATCGGAGATAGTCGTACAGCAAGAAGTTATTTGCCTCGTTCATATTAAATGACCGTTGATTGATGATATTCATATTATAGTCTGCCACCCAATAAAACGTCATTTTACTCCATTTATTTGTATTTATTTAAATCTTGTTTTCTGTAGTTATCTTAAAACGTACGAATACATTATTTTGATTTCGTTATCGTTGTTTTTTTTCAAAACATAAATAAAATTTTGTCTACAAAATATACCAAAAATTAATGAAAAGTAAATTTTCCCCTCTGCTACTTAGTTAATTGCTCAAGATTACTTTCACTGACTATAAGATAATGAAATTAATAAATGCTGAAATTTTAGAAATTCATTAATTGAATAATAAACATTTTCTTATGAAAATAATAATAAAAATGTGCCACAAGAATATCTACCGATCTACCAATTTTGAATCTGAGTACAGCGTTGATTGCTCTTGACCCATAATTCGTAGAAGAGATAAATTACATAATCAAGAAAAGTAGATAATCTCAACGCGGCTATTTAAGAAGACGATGTTGGAATTAATTTAAGTTAGTATCAAAAATAGTATTCTTAAACACGTTACAATGTCGTGATTGCATTGCATAATTGGAATCTTGATTTCACTTCAGGCGATAAATTTTGATGGAATATCCTCTGCTGCAGTAGAGCACCATGTTAAATTATCGGATGAAGTAGTTGAACGCCTAAGAAAACTCGGAGCAGGTTTCAACGAAACCTTATCACTTGAAAGTGATTAATGCATAGATTACTATGGATGTGTTTGTGGCAAGGACATCATAAAACTCAAAAAGCAAACGCATAATCCAAAGAGAAAGTTCGTTAGAAATTTTAACTTTCCGGAATCCATAGGTGGATGGCCTGCATTCAATTCAAACTGGAATGGGAATAAATTCGATTTTCAATCTGCAATTGCTGAATTCGGTTCTTATTCTGTTTCAGTGATAATTGATCAAGTTTTCAATATCGACTCGCGAAATTTAAAAAAATATTTTCAAGTGAATGTGGGTGATGTAAATTTATTGGAATCAGATAAATTGTCAAAGTTTGGAGTAGAAAATATTGATGACATAATAAAGGATGTGGCTCAATTTGAAATGGACTGTTCAGAAGCTAGGAGCAGTGCAGATTCAGGCGCAGATATTCAAACCGATTTTAAAGGTTTGAAGTTGAAAATTCCATTGATCGATTGGGATAAGCAAATGGAAATTATTGTGGGGCAAACGCTTAATGCAGATTATCCAGTGATAATAAAACATGCAGAAATTCTAAAGAAAATGATCGAAACTATTTCGAAAATGAATCCTAAAGTGGTAGCAAATTATTTCTTTTGCAACTTTATTAATTCTTTACCTGAATTAAAGGAACACACAAAAGAAGAAGATTGTTTACGTCTGTCGTTAGAAAACCTAGATTCTGTGGCATTGGGAATATTTACAAAAAAAAATTTTACTAGAGATTTTCTAAAAATATTTGCTGGAATGATTCAGTCTATAACGAAAGAATTATTTAAATATTTTCCACTTGTCGAAGATAAGTTTACTACGGCTAATTTTGAAGAAAGTATTGATAGCCAAATGATTAAAGAATTCAGTGACGAAAGTCTAACTAAGGAATACGAAAGCATTGAGTTAGACGCTAGAAATTTCCTTCAAAATACATATGCTTTGCAGCGGCATCAAAAACGTGGCATCCTTCGCCGAAAGTTTTTCGAAAAATCAGGTATAAAAGTCGACATTGTCACTTATATGCTCACTCGAGTATTTACGTATAGCGCATTCGGAGCTGTGAACAAACCTTCGTCAATTGCATACAAATATATTGCTTCGGATCTAATATGGTCTCATGCAAAATATCTGGGGTCAGATATACTAAAAAATGACACCCTTCAGTGTTTGAGACGTCAGTGGAATGAGACAGATCTTGAAGATTTATTGCGTGTTTACACTATGCAAATTTATTTTAAAGTTTATCTAGATTGGACGAATAAAAATCAGGATCTAATTCAAGGAGAAAATGTTTTCGTACATGAGTATGGATTAAATAGCAAGAAAGCACTATTCATAGAATTTATACAGTATGGGTGTGGAAGTATTGAGTCCTTTTATGCACTTTTTGGATATACAAAGGAATATGCAGATGAATTCAATTGTCCGGTCGGATCACCTATGAATCCAAAAGAAAAGTGTGGCTTAAATCAAAGTGCGACTTTATAAGTAGCTTCATTATGTAGTAAGTAAGTTTAAATGAAAATGTATCTTTCTGCATGTATTGTGTATAAAAAAAGTATCGATTACGACAATAAATGTAATGAAAAGTAAGAATAAAAGTGAAGAAATCGGTCATGATTAAGCATTAAGCGTCTACTTTTATAGCCGGATAATGATCTGCATTTTGTTAATGTTCTGAAGACGACTTGTGTTTAAACTTTTCTCTTAGTTATTTGTTTGCTTAAGTCTAGAGCATTGGCATTTATCCTGCCATTGAAATGAATCATTCTATAGAAATTTCTCATTTCGCAATCTTAGATGTCGTTTTTTTATATCAAGAATATCATTTCTGTTGCTTCAAAGGAAAATATTTAAGGGTTAATAGTAGTGTTTTGCTGCTTTAAATCTTAGCAGATTTGTGTAGTTATTCATAGAACTGAAACTGCATTCCTATAACGGTTTTTGGATTATTTTTCTAACCCACCACTGGTATCTGGTGATATGCACGAACAATGTCTTTCTTTAGCACTAAAAACGTGTTATCAATTCGGCATTTGTATGAAATGCTTTGTATGTGCTATAAATATTTTGAATTTGACACGTAATGAATCTTCTGTAGCTCCTCCATAGAGTTCCGTGTCGCAATTTTTAACGCTAAACAGTTGGACCCCCTCACCTATATTTTGAAGGTTAAAAGATGCTCCAGTTAGACTGAATATATACTTTAGCAATCTTAAGTTGCTTATTTTGAGATAGATGGTGGTTCAACTTTCTAGAGATCCTAGGATTATTTGATGCCTTCATAGAGTTTGTAAAATCTTCTTGTGCGACTCAAAAGATTACTTGCTTTTAGAAATATGGTGCTTATCTCAAGTGCAGTTTTTGACCGCTGATGCTCCATTTGATTCCTTTCTTATTCGAATTCATATTGTTCATGCTCTTTGAGGAATAATCTATGCACTTGAAAAGGTGAAAGCATAACAACTATTTTGGAGTTTACATATCCTTGACATTTCGGAAGTACATAGTTTTCTTAATGAAGAGATCTTAGGATCTGATGTAATCAATAATAAAATACAAGTGGATCCTGGCTTGTATTCGCCCTTCAAATCTTCCTTGTATGATGTTCACGAAATCTCCTCAGATCTTTGTTCCAAGTTTTCTCAACTTCTTCTGATATCTCGGTATTTTATATACTGCGAATTTTTCACAATAAGTGTCGCAGTCACTTGAAATATACCTACTGCCAAATTGTCGAATCAAATCTTCATTTATACCTGTACCTCGAGCACTCAAGTCTGAATTTTTTGAAGAAAGTTCTTGCGGTATTCCCATCATTCGTATATCCATTTCCTTGAATCGGTCGACCAATAATCATTACGATTTCACTCTTGAATTTTAGGTTAGGCTAAATTAGAGCGGTACTAACACGGAAGCATTGCTTGCATCACTTAGACCATGGACGGGTCCATTGTGCTCAGGGGCGGATCCAGCTAGGGGGCGTGGAAGGCGCTGCCCATGAAGACCACTGAAAAAAATTGCAGTAGATCCTCTGAATTTTTCCTAACAAAATGATTCGCATCTATTCTACTGGACCTTTTGTAAAAAACATAACAATTTCTGGAAGCGTTCAATATGATACATTTAGGAATGTAGGCCCTAGATAGCACCTTGGCCTTCGGTCAATGTCGTTGAAGCCAATAGAGAAAACAGAAAGCGCGGATACCTGTACATGAGCGTCGCTTTGCTCGGGGTGTTTGAAGCCAGACAGAGCCAATTCTTGTTAACGCGATGGAAGGTTTGTTTTAATTGAAAACAGCTGCCAAAGGGTCTTCGATAAGCCTTCCACGTAAAGACGGCTTCTTAGAACATTATCGGCGCGGCGTGGCAAAACAAACATTTAAAGAAACAATTATAACTCGTATTTGGAGAAATTCAGCGAAACTACACATCGGCGTAGAAGTCATTGTGCATTGTTGTAGTTAGTGTTATTACATTTAAAGCAAGAGATTAATTTTTAAATAATTTTTTTATTATTTCGTAAGATGTCATAGTTTTTATAGAATATGTACTTAGCCCAAACGTTACATATACATAAATGAAATAAATCTGCAGATTGGGAAAGTCTCAATGAGTATCCTAGAGTATTTGATTGGTCGGTCTATTTTTCTTCAAGGGATGTTGATGAATGCATATTTGAATTTAGTACAATTCTAAGTCATGGGCATGCGTGAATACAGTCAGTATTTATACAGCAGATCTTAGCAACACCAAAATTGCACTTGGTTTAACGATAAGTATAACCAAGCAATAAAAGCTTTCAATTTCATCCATATCCAGAACTGAAAAACAATCCAAAGAGAAAAATTTCTTTTTGACTAGAACCTTAGAATATTGGCAAGACGCAAGGGCAGCAAAGGTTTCTGGTCCCAGCTCAAAACTATCAGGAACAATTTCAGCAGTTCCTCTATTCCTTCACTACTTTACAATGAAGTGATTGTTGACTTCCTGAATAAAAGTAATATTTAGACTGTTACATTCACTTCAATTTCTCGTTTTCCACCCACTTTACATTTCCCTTGTAGATGTTTACAAGAGCCAATACACATCCATATGAGAGATATGTTCAAGGTCCTTAAGGAGATCAATATCTCCATAGCTGCAGGTCCTGATAGTTTCAAGCCCCTGTTAAATAAAACCTGTGCCTCATTCTTGGCTAAAGCTCTGCGAAAACTATTCTACTTACCTTATTCGACAGAAAAATTTCCAATCGCTCCAATCTCACCTTCAGCCTATTCCCACTACCCTTGATCCCTCAATTTATCGACCAATCACAATCACTTCTATTCTTTAAAAGGTTTTTGAATCTATCATTAACTCCAAATTAATGAAGTATCTAGAAACTGATCAAACCCACAACGATCGCCAATATGGCTTTTCTTTTTCTGACTTTTCTTATAGAACGTTGAAGCTTTAGTCTTCTCAATTTTGGTACGTCCAAAATCGTTGCTCTATCATAGTGTCACATCTATCAAACTAGATTGCATGATTAGATCCTTGAATAACCACCTTGATAATATCCTCGCTTGGAGCAAACCGTTTCTTTTGATGGAGCACTTCTTGACGATACACCCTCTTTATGCATTCTTGACATTAATATTTGCAGTATGTTAAGCTGAACAGATCATAACTTCGCTGTTGCCAAATAAGCAACGAAATATCTTGGATTTCTGCAAAGGTGTAAGTAATATTTCAGCCCATCGATTCTAGCGCTCCTCTACAAGTCCTACATCAGACCTAGAATAGCATACAATTTCCATATGTAGGCCGGGGCTGGTCGTAGGGCCTTCAGCTCATTGGCGATGTGGCAAAAATTTGTCATATGGACTTACACGAGCACCGCCGCAATGTTGGTTGCCTTTCGCTCCTATAATTTTACATGCATGATCAATGTTCTGATGAAATGTCTGGTCTGATCCCGGATTTCTCCATGTTATACTAGCACTGCAAGCAATATGTTAATTTGTTTTATTCTGAATCTGATATGTCGGACACGTTGTCGTCTGTATCAGTTAGGTGTTGGAATAGTTTTAACTTATCGCCAGGACATGCTCCAACATATTTTTTTCGCGATCGTGTCGCGCCAGATAAATCTTCTACAATATAGCGATCGTGATCTAATACTTTAGTAATTTGATACGGTCCACTATACTTTGGCAGCAGCTTTCTGCTATTACCATTATTTGACCCCTTTGGTCGCTTGACTAATACATACTGACCTTCAGTATATATTCTGCTTTTGGCACGTTTGCCGTCGTAATACTTTTTTTGAGTTTCTTGACTCCTTGCAATATTTAGAGAGGCTTTTTCTCTTTCTACGTGAACATTATTGGTAGCACTTTTCACCACTTCGTTCGATATAAATGAGTCAATAGAACTGCGAGGCGTATAACCAAATAACAATTCATGTGGACTTTTTCCAGTTGACTTATTAATAGTAGCATTCAGACCCCACTGAATGGACGATATGGTTTCGTCCCATTTTCTCTCATCCTCGTTGGATGAGGCAATAGATGCTAGAATGGTACGATTGTACCTTTCCGCTTGTCCATTTGCACTTGGTGTTGCGGTAGCGTTAAGTATTCTCTTTATTCCCAACTTATTGCAATAGTCAGTGAACTTACCGGAGGTAAAACAGCTACCTCTGTCACAAACTATTCGGCGAGGGACTCCGAATACATTGATCATTGCATCAAACGCCTTAATCACGGGTTCCACTTTTGTGTTTGGTACTGCTTTTAGGAAAACATAATTCGTAAAACCATCAATAATCGTAATCAAATGGGTATTGTGTTGTGAACTTTTCACAAATGGCCCCAGGTGATCAACGTGGAGAGTGTCAAATGGAATTGATGTCTTTTCAATGGGATGTAATTCTCCCGATTGCTTACCTGCTGGAAATTTATTATATAAGCATCCCAAGCAACAAGAAATATATTTCTTTATATATTTTCTCATTGCGGCAAACCAGTATTTTTTTTGTATATAGTTTAGTGTCTTTTCTAGTGAAAAATGACCAACGTTGTCGTGATGGCACATTACTACTTCTCTGCGTAAACTTTTAGACACTACCCAGCGTTTTCCTTCTTTCGTTATCCTGTATAGTCGGTTGTTCTTCAGGCAGTATTCTTTATGGATGACTTTGTCTTCCTTCGTTATAGGTTGTTTGCTAAGCACGTTAATAAGGTATTTACTTCGATCATCTTTTTGTTGTGCCGTCAGAACCCAGTCATCTGTTGTAATGTCAACTATTAACACATGCTCATTTAGTGATGTCTCTATGGGACTTCGACTGAGCGCATCTACATGAGCCATTCTAGTACCAGGACGGTACTCTCTTGAAAAGTCGAACTCTTGGGTAGAAAGCCACCAACGACCTATTCTTGGTATTAAGTCTCGTTTGCTGAAAGCACTCCTAACTGCACTACAGTTAGTTATGACTTTGAAACTAATTCCTATTAAGTACACCCGGAAGTTCTTCAGCGAGTATACTACGGCAAGTGTCTCTAGTTCGTAGGAGTGATACTGTTGTTCCTCTTTGCTTGTAGCTCTACTATAGACAGAAACTGGTTTTAGGGAATCATCGTGCTACCTTTGCAATAAAATTCCTCCTATTCCAAATTTGGAGGCATCGGTGTGCAAATCTGTTTCCGCTTGGTTATTGTAGAGCGCAAGGATTGGTCTTTTAGTCAATTTACTTTTCAATGTGTTGAATGATTTTTCTTGATCGTTTGTCCATTCGAACTTGCTCTCCTTCTTCAATAGTTTCGTCAGTGGAGTTGCAATATATGCAAAGTTGTACACAAATCTTCTAAAATAGCTAGCCAATCCTAAAAACTGGCGGATTTGATGAACATCGATCGGTTTAGGGAAATTTTCCACAGCTACTATTTTTGTTCGACCAGGTTGAATTCCTTGCGAGCTTAATTCATACCCCAAATAATTAACTTTTTCTTTAATAAATGAACATTTTTCCAGTTTTAAAGTCAAATTTGCTGGACGAATTGACTCCAAAACTTCTCTGAGTTTCTTTAGACCGTCTTCGATTGTCTTTGAAGGTACCAAAATATCATCCATATAAGCTAATACATTAGTGAAACGTGACGGACCTAGTGCTCTGTTAATTGTTCTTTGAAATATTGCGGGAGCATTGACTAATCCGAAAGGCATTCTTAAATATTCAAAATGCCCATCAGGAGTAATAAAAGCTGTCTTTTCTATCGCATAATTACTAACTGGAATTTGGTGGTAACCATACGCCAGATCTAAGCTTGTGAAATACCGACATTCTTTTAATTTGTCTAGTTCATCGTCAATACGTGGCATCGGATATTTATCTTTAATTGCCTTAGTATTTAATTTCCAATAGTCTACGCACATACGATATTCGCCGCTCTTCTTTTTCACCAGCAATATTGGACTACTGTAGGGTGAGATTGACTCTCTTATTATTTCATTCTCTTTTAATTCATTTACTATGTTCCTTACAACTTCTCTTTCTGTCAAAGCTAAACGGTAAGGCCGGTAGGTAATTGGTTTATCGTCTGTTAGAGTAATTTCCATTTCCAACAATTTTGTCTTTCCTAACTCTTTTAGGTTCTGTGCGAAACAGTCTCTGTATTCATTTAGCAATTCTAGTAATTTTTCCTTCAATTCTTGCCCTATAGCTTGGTCAATACTCTTCTCTAAATCTTCTAGGCTAAGTGGCTCTAAATTATTTGCGGTTACAGTTAATACGCTTACCTTTTGTTTTTTATTGGTATCTAGATGACACGGTAGTCCTCGAGCAATTACCTTATCTGGATGAAATTTTATTGTTGAATTTGACGTATTCATAATTAAAACTGCTCCATCAGATGAATTTGTGATACATCGGCCAATCCAGTGTTCTTCGTTAGGCTTTCCCCGCTGATTTTGTTCTACGTAAACTTCCATATTGTCTTCATTCCCTTGAATAGCGACGTATCCAGCATGATTAGGGGGTATTACAGTAAAACACTTAGCCCAAAGTGCCACTTTAGCTGGCGGTAAGCAGTCTATTTCTGGTAATGTTGCAATTTGCTTGTTAAAAAGTCGTAATTCATTGTTTTTCAACACCATTGTTATATATTCCCAGTTTATGAAATTTTGTCCAATCATCACAGGAATGTTTTGGACTGTATTCGGTACGATAAGCGCTTCCACATTAGCTAGGGCTAAATCAACTTCTAATTCAATTTTGGCTTTAAATTTTATTTGCACTGAGCCTCCTGCATATCCCGAAATGCTAATAGAACATGGCTGTAATTCTAATCCTAAGTCCTTTACAC
Organism: Dioctria linearis; assembly: GCA_963930735.1. Taxonomy (NCBI): domain Eukaryota; kingdom Metazoa; phylum Arthropoda; class Insecta; order Diptera; family Asilidae; genus Dioctria; species Dioctria linearis. The sequence continues at coordinate 15,646,345 of OZ005742.1, read as the reverse complement.
AGGTTTCCTGAATCATTACAGCGCAGCATCCAGTATCTATATAGCCACGAGTCTTATTACCGTTCACTTTGCAATCGATGAAATAGCACGAATTTCGTGTCTTCTTTTGCTTCGCGACTCACAAAAACGCTTTTGCTTTCTTTGTATTTGCATGAATTTATGTCATGACCTTTTTTTTTACATTTGTTGCACTCTAGTTTAGGTTTGAGACACTTATTTGCAAGGTGTCCTTTTTCACCACAATTAAAACATTTTATTACACGAGAAATTCTACTTTCAGTCTTAAAATCACTTTTCGAGACATTTTTCGTCTCATGATACCTTTTCACGCTATTACTACCACTGTTCGTTTCTCCACCCAGATCAACGACTGTAGATAAAAATTCTGTGTATAACAATTCTGGAGTGGGGTACCTACCCGCTCGGGCTCCAGTTTGAATCGACGGTTTTTTGATTCCATCAATTAGGCAGGATACAGCATCTTTTCCTGTAATCTTACAAGCACTTATTAATTCCATTTTTGCATAGTAATGTTCGGTCATGGTTTCTTTCTCTTCCTTACGTCGATTTACTAGCTTCTTTAATGTTAGAGCAAAGTCGTTGTAGTCTGGAAACGATCTTGTAATCAAATCTTTCCATTCTTCCCAGTGTCGGTCGTATGTGGTCAAATTTCGATGCCAAGTTTTTGCCAATCCCATTAAACGGCTTTGCATGTGATAGATTGTAAGACTACTATCCCAATTATTGATCGCTGCTATTTGATCAATCTTCTGTAGCCACTTTGATGCTGTCAGATTTGGGTTTCCCGGTTCGAATTCAGGAATACAATCACTTCTTATGGCGTAATGATTTTCGCTTTGCTTTGACCTTACTTGACTTCCTACTAGTGTCTCAACCATTCTTTCCAATCGTTCCATTCGTTCTTCAGTGATGTGATTTGCTTGATTACTTACAGAACGACGGGAGGAGCGAAATTTGCTTCTGCCTTTTCTAGCACTATTGCTTTCAGCATAGTTCCTTTGATTTCTTGCACTTGTATCACTTCGATCACTTTCTGCACTTCGATCACTTCTTTCACTTCGATCACATCTTTCACGTCTATATTTTAAACTTTTAAATTTTCGTTCCCTATGTGTTGAATCCGTGCTCATTGACCGCCGCCGCTTTGAGCGTCCCATTTCTATGTATGTATATATATATATATTTTTTTTTTTATTCGCGTAATTAAAGTTCTATTCCACTTCTGAATCTATAAAACGTAAAACTCGAAAAAGTCAATAATTTCTTATTTTATTCTCACTTTCAAAATGTTTATAAAAATGCAACCTATCGCTAACAAACTGTTACAACCGAATGAATCTCTGTTTTCCTTAATCTACCTCCTCATCCATCTACCCATCATAAAAACAATCCGTATCCTTACACTTAGAAAAACCTTAACCGTAATTAATGTAAATGAGTCCTTCTTGGTAAGGTACAGAATTATGTGCCGCTTCTTTGATATATATTTTCTTCTTAGAATTCCTGTTGTGTTGCCTTGCAGCTGCTTATAAATGAATAAAATAAAAATATTAAATAAAAAGATAAAATTAATAAAATAAATATAAATATACAAAAATCCAAAAACATATATCTGTGATGACAGATCAATTAATGAGAACTCCAAAATTCAAGTTTTTTATTATAACTATTTAAACTATTTAAACATTTGAAAAACTCTTGCAATTCGGATTGCGCCTGATAATCTCAACGCTTTCATGTAATTATACTTTATGATAATAGGTAACCAATATAATATTATAATTCTAATGATAATTTAACTTTTAGTATGATTAAAGGGAGTTATCAGTGTTTGATCAAATTTACTACCAATACCAATTATAGGTAGAAAAAGGAGTTAAGATTTTATTACCATTAAATAGAAGTCTAGGAAAAAAAAGTAAAACAATTAATACACAGATTTTTTCAATATATTCATTTTCAACAAATTAAGAACTAAAATAAATTATTCTCTAGAAGAATTGAAATCATTCTCACTATCACTGACTGTTGCAGTTAATCGGTTGTTATGTCTGAAGTTAACATAAATATCGCGATATACTGGATCCAGAAATTGTATTATGTAAATATAATAAATCCTTATATTTTTTTTCTTCCTTCAATTACCAATGGTTCAGAGAATATGCCAGTGGCAATTCCACCGCATCCAAAAGCCACTGCCTTCTATTAAGTGAACACATCCTAAATGTTTCTTCTGAATTTATGGAGTACTTGAAAGAAATTTCTCCGAATTTTTTAGTAACTTTCACCCAGAAAATGTTGTCCCAGTTGAACGGCTGTCGCTGGCTGTCAATATTTCTCTTAACCAAATACGTTTCTCAAGAGATTAGAAAATGAAATGAAATCATTCTGACTCATACTGTGAACAATGTAGTTCGGACTAACTATTCGCACTAAATTCATCCAATTCTGAGGTATAGACAAAATTACGTTGGGTTTCTTCTAGAAACGTTCAATAGCAGCGTAGTCTTTATCACACTCAAGATGGGTGTGCCGGGGTACCAAAAACTTGTGATGTATCTCCTTTAAATTTTGTTTTTTTCTTAATCGCATGCATAAATATCAGAAGTATCAGAATAAAAAACCAAAGTCTCTATGTATCAGGTAACACCATAATAAATTTATATAAGCAAGATGCAATTTCGTTTGCGCCTCGCTGAGCTGTTCTCTCGTACCAACATAAAACATGAAGTCTTTTTGTCTACACAATTATGCACAGTTAAATTGAATGTCCATAATTTCTGTTATAAAAATATACACTTGTGGGCAAACAAGGAGTCTCTAGACATTTTTGCAGATGAAACGAAGATGTAACTAATTTTCCATCAGATGTAATGCAAGCAACCTTGTCTCTACGTTAAGTTTCATAGTGAAAGTCCGCCTTTACATGGTGCTCTGCTTGATTAATTTTCAAAATATTTTTTTCAATCTCATTATGGCAGGGTTTTATATTAATGTCGAATGCGTCACGTGTTTTACATGTATCAATAGCTGGTTTTTTAAATTTTAAATTATGAGTTGAAAACTGTCCTCTGTATACACCAAAAATAACGGGATTGTCTGATACATTTACAGGTTTCTCTATAAATCCAGCTGTTACGGAACGAGGTACTCTTTGGTTCACGAAAGAATACAAGTAAACATTTGTATATGTTACCTGTGAGTGGTGTACTGTCCCGTCCAATTCCATTTTGAAATTATACTGCCAGTAATCTCTAACTAATTCCAGATAAGAAAATGTGTACTTAGGAGAAGCACATACCTACTACACGTTGTTGACTATTAGGTGCTCCCTATCGCGATATAGCTGGTGAACGACGGATTATGCAGATAAGAAATTATGCACAGCTGGTGGACGACGGATTTCGGGTTGCACTGGCGATATCTGGCATGAACCGATTCGTAATTAGCTACAGCTCTTGCGAACTGTGAGTTCTCTAGTACCCTTATGAGAATCTCGGGGTCTCAATTAGGAAGAGACATACTCCTGGCACAGGATACATAGAGCGCGCTTAGTACAGCGGGAAGCCTAAAACGGTAGAATAAGTTAGGTTAATTTTCCAGTGTAGGATTCAGTTAGAATTTAGGCCTAATATATGCTTTTTAAATAATTTTGAACTAATCATTGAAATTAAAAGATCGATTACTTACACCTTGTCAAGATGATGTGCAGCAAGATAGGTCGCGATGCACAACCGGAATCCTTTAAAAGGAAAAAAAAATTAAAATTAGCAATTTTATTTTTATTTTTATTCTAGTTCCCTGAAAGCGATGATTCGAGGTGCTCACCTGTCCTGACCTTGCTCTTCATACTACGTAAATCACTTCTAAACTAATAACAAGGCACAACTTAATCTCATTAAGGGCGCAGACAAAATTGTCACTGAACTTCATTTCGCGGAAGATTCTAATTATATACCTAGACTGTTCGTAGCCCAAAGCACAGGTGGATTAATAATCTAGCGCCAGGAATACTATTATTAATCAGTCTGGAGGACATAAAAGCAAACGTCAAACTAAAATTTTATCAGCGGAACTTTAACTTTTTTTTTGGGCCACTAAAAATTTTCCCGGCATAATCCAAAGAATTTATGAAGACTAAGGCTGAATTTATGAGCAAAATCTATAATATGAATATTATTAGAAAGATAAGATCTGAACGGACTCCAACAAATAGTCCCGACTGGAAATAGCGGCTGGAAATCCCAAATAGCGGTTTTTGGGTTGGAAAAAAAAATCCGCGCTTTGGTAGGTGAAGCGGACAGTCTGGTGCGAAAAAAAAAAATGTGAGAGCAACATATAGAGGAAGTTTGATTAAAAAGCTAATAGGAATAGTATCAACGAAATCGTGGACAGTAGTTAAAAATAAAGGAGTGCGACAAAAAGAAAAAAAAGGAAGAAGAAATTGAAGGCCACTGAAAAGGAAAGTCGAGAAAGGTCGCGGTTAGTAGCGAAGAAAGTCATCTCAGCGAGGAAAGGAGGTTAGGTGGAAGCATCTCAAACTTTTTTTTGTTTCAAGATAAGTACCCTCTTTGTAATTACAAGTCATTCCTATTTAAAAAAAAAAAAAAAAAAAAAAAATAAAGATTGCTATTCGTAAATTCGCGATAATAGAAATTCTTGTTGTTGTGCGCGGTCCACCTTGCTACAAGTGCAGTAAAATTCCAACTTGTATAATGTTCGAAACTAAATTAGAAGCGTAGTTGATTAGCTTGTATAAGGTGCGAAACTAAATTAGTGGATTAGTTGATTAGCAATAAACTTATAAAGTTGTGGAAAACCTTCTGTTGAATTTATTTACTGGCAAACACAGAGCACGTGGACTCTCAAACCACGTGGCGCCCAAAATTAAATTGACCCACCCCCTTCTTCATCGGGCTAGCATCTACTATACGCCTGAAAGGAGGCATATAACACAGCTTTCGAGTGTATAGATATACATACATATAGTGACTGATGTAGCAAGGTAAACTTCGTATATGATCATTTACATAGGCTATATCCTTGTCATTTCGTTTATGTCCTGGCGGATGTCTTCCTCTACTGTCGGGTGTCACAATATTGGACTCAGACTTCTTTTTCAGAGAGATTAAATAATTGATGAATCCCGGACCTTCAACATAAATGTTACTGAAACAAGTTTTGCACGAATCGACCAATCTATATTGAACAGAAATCTGTCGATTTTTAGTGTTCGAATTTTTACGTTCTCGTTGTTTATCCATAATTACTATAAATGCTGACAAATGCTGTTTTTGGGCATCTCTTGAAGGCAATTTTCTGTAGTCTCAATAAGTAACTAATCTTTAAATCTACGTCTGTAAGCTTAGTTTTACACATGGAACGGCATGAATCTAACAATGGGTTTTGCGGACGGGATAATATTTCCTTACCTTTAGATGTCCTGTCCCTTTACACCGTTTTTCGGATTTTTCTTTACGTAGCTTTCGTTGCATTTAGCCTTAACCGTTTAATTGTACTGTGAACTGATGAATATAATTTAAACTTGATCGATTGCTATCTGATAATCAATTCAATTTTTATTAATTTGATTCGCTTATTTATACAATAATTACTATACATATATACATAGGATGACAATAAATGAAAAACAAATATAACAAAAATTTATGTCAATGAAACACAAATCACAAGATCAGCATAAATTCACTTCGTAGGCAAAGTCACCGACCGTAATTTCACTTGTACTTCCATGCAATTGCTGACATAGAACTTTGGTGAATGTAAGAATTGCATAGCTAAGTGAAGGTAGAAATTGCATATTAAAGAATGAAATTACGGTCGTTGACTTATTGATATTGTTCTTTAATAAGTTATGACTAACTATGGATTTTGTATCTCTACATTCTCCCGCCTCACATTATCAAATCGGGGTACCTCCAAGATGATACCGAGTTGCTCTTGTGACCTGGACCCTGCTCGTCTTGGGGTTGGTTGAGGTAGGTTTAGTTGTGGCATCATGTTGTTTCGTCGCTTTTTCCACAAAAAATAGGACGCCACACTGATGATTATGATAGCTGCCAATGAATAGAATCCAATATAATGATGTACGTGGTGACGGTGAAGGTGAGGACTTCCCGCGATATACTGTTGTTGGGTTTTAATTGCCTTATGGAGCTCTTCAATATGATCAGCCTTGATCTCTTTATGATCAGCTCTTGATCTCGGTATAAAAGAGGAGTTCAAGTTTCCTGGATGTTGATTGTTTGCATTTATGAATAATGTTGGATGCTTTATCATACAGGTAGGCTGTATTTGCATAATCCCACTTTCTTCAAGGATTATAGGGTGGATCGTTGTTCCACATATGATGTCGAAATGAGTTACTGCATCCATTATATAGATCCAGGTACTTGGTGTGTGTAGCTTATACCACATTTTCTTCAATGGTATACTTCGTAATTTACAGAAGGATGACAATTTTTCTTGGTGGTTAAGCAGTTCTATCTCACATCTGCTTTGATTCGATTGCGCACTGTATATAGGCTGTTTCAGATTGCAAATTAATTGGGCCTCTGATAATTGTATGCATTCCTTGATATCTTCCCCTTTTAATGGTGTAAAGCGGTCCTTATGGATGTTTACAGCCAGGTATTGTGTTGGGGTTGAATGTGGATGAACTGATCTGCATGTTTCACAGGTATAGGCGTAAGTTTGAATAGCCGATATATTTCTGCATTGAGCAATGGAATTCGAACGTCAAATAATACATTCCTTTGCGTGATGCGCATCTTAACATGCATTGAATTATATATTGGCAGTAATGATTTCGAAGTTTCATCTCCTGGTACTCTAAGATGTTTTGGTAAGTGCTCTTTAATTATGGTTAGTTGTTCACGAAGCTGAATGGGTGTGAGCAGTAGTGTGTTGAGCCTTCCGTGTTTTGTGTCGGTTACTACAGCTAATAAGCTCCTTTGCATATGTTGAAAGTTTATCAGATTTAGGGTTACTAGTAATACTGCCGACGTAAAGGCTTGCGTAGTTTTTAAGACTTCGTCAGCTTTATTAAGTCCATTTGCAATTGTCTCCATATGATGTTCCAGGATAGTGATTTGATGATTTAACGTCTCACTATTCTTCTTTATGACATTAATTGTGTGTTCAGCAATGGATGTTTGATTCATTAGCAGTTCTTTCAATAGATCTTCATTTTCCTTGATGTTCTGAATTTGCTTTTCGTATCTTTCTGCAAACCCTTGATCAAGGATACCAAATAAACTGTTTGCGATTGAGATCACTATTTCAAGAGGAGCTCGTTTGATTCTAAATCTTTCATTTTCATTTTGTTGTTGTAATATACTGTTGAGTTGAAAGGATTCACCATACTGATGTTGTAACTGTAAAATTGTTGCGTTACATAGTTCTTTTGGTATTGTTAGATGGGTGTTTTGTTGGCAGATTTCTGTAAGCCTTTGCACTGATTTTCTTATCCATGTGAACTCCTTCCAATATGATGACAAGTCATAGTAAATGATAAGATTCCATTCGCTTGAATATAGCTGGATCTCTGATACGTCTTCAAAATATATTCCTTCTTATTCTTTAAACCTGGTTATACTATATGGTTTATCAGGTTGCTGGCCTATAACTAATATAGTGAGCAATGCCAATATCATGAAGGTTAGCCATGATTTACTCAGTGAGCTTGAGTTATGAGGTGGAATTGTATTTGGCTGTCGGGTGCGTTTAACATTTCTATTTTCATGTAGTGGGTTTGAGCACCTTCGCCTTTTGTTCGAGCTTTGAATGCAATGCGAATTAATTATTTTGCTCTCGGAGATAGGATTTGGAACCGTCTCTATCGTAGTAGTTTCTTCATTTGTTTGATGCAGGAGTCTCTTTGGATCAACCGATTCATTCATGTGATTGTCGATTATTGGGAGCAGCGACACTTTAGTGACTGGTCGTTTGATCCTTGATCCCTTTGTTTGGAGTGTTACTACTCTAGTTAGCTCATCGAGTCCAGGGTGCGTTTCTATCACTCGACCAAGTGCCCATTTTGTTGGTGGAAGCTGTTCGTCTTTAATTAGTACCAGATTTCCAATTCGTAGGTTCGGTTGTCGTTGAGTCCATTTAGGACGTTGCCGTAGCCTTGAGAGGTATTCTGATGACCACTTTCTCCAGAAATCCTGATGCATCCGTCCTACCTGTTGCCACTTATCAAGAGCATTTGGATTATTTTCAAGATGATTTCTTTCAGGTACGGCAAGTAATGAAGAGCCAGTCAAGAAGTGACTTGGAGTAAGCACTTCCAAGCTTTCAGGATCTTCAGATATTGGGCACAGCGGTCGCGAATTTAAGCATGCTTCAATTTGAGTCATGAGTGTACACATTTCCTCATATGTCAGCCTGCTATCCCCGACTACACGGCGCATATGATGTTTCATAGCTTTGACACCCGCTTCCCATAAGCCACCAAAATGAGGGGAGGCTGGAGGAATGAAGTGCCATTGTGTGCTGATTTCTTGTAGTGCATTCTGCACGTCATCTTTATACGACTTTTGTGTGTGTAATTTGCTAAGTATGTTATTAGCGCCAACGAAATTAGTTGCATTATCGCTGTAAATATGAGCGATGTGTCCTCTTCTCGCGACAAATCGCTTGAAGGCAGCTATAAATGCCTGAGATGTGAGGTCGGTTACTACCTCCAAGTGAATCGCTTTTGTCGTTAAACAGACGAATATTGCCACATAGCCCTTGTGCGATTTGTTTCCTCTTCCTCTGGCCAGTAAAAGTTCGAATGGTCCAGCATAATCTACCCCCGACTGGCTGAAGGGTCGAGTAGAGATCACTCTTGCCTTAGGTAACATTCCCATCATTTGTTCGGTCATTTGAGCTTTGTTTCTATGACAGCTTATACATTGATGTATGAACCCTTTAACTGCTTTCAGGCCATTTAATATCCAGAATTGCTGTCTTGTGACTTCCAAAGTCAAGGTGTTTCCTCCATGTAAGGTAAGTTTATGCATTTTGTCCATCACTAGTGTTGTCAGCCGGCTTTTGTAGGGCAGTATAATAGGATGCTTGCGATCGTATGATAGTTCTGCTTGATGTAATCTTCCACCTACTCGTAATATCCCCTTAGAGTCTATAAACGGTGATAGAGGAAGTAATCCGGATTTTGTATCTCTACACGTTTTTCCTTTTAGTTGAATCCATACTAACTAATTCAGTCAAGGGAAGACGAGGATGGTGACGCATTAGTCCTTTGGTTCCCACACGTGGGTGGAGACCATTTATCTGAGGAAGACGCAGAGTAATGCAAATTACACATAGAGTCATTGCAAGCATCACCTTGAGCCTGAAATCGAAACAGTAATTACGTTACGTTTGCGGAATAGATACTTTATGCACTGTAAACATGTGTGTAATATTTGTTTTATTTATTTGTATCTTTAAGCTCAAGACTAGGCTTAATTTGCCGCTTTATAGTCTTCAAGCTTTAAAGGTAAGCAAGGCAAGGCTATATGCCGCTTTACTGCCTCTGCTTAGGTCGGTTGATCAGGCTGAAGAGTGCCGCTTTGTGATCAGTAGGCTATGAAGCCGAATTACGAGAAATGAATATACTTCAATGCAGTAATAATCAAGTCTGAGTTCTTTATTCTTTTCTTCGTCTTTTATATAATTGTTTTACATAGATTCTTATGGAAAATCATTCCATAAGCAAGAAATGGCAATTTCAAGAAATGAATTGTCCAATAAGCAAATTCATTGCTTTCTTACTTATTGAATGACCTTTCACAATAATAATTTACATCAATTGTTATGACACACATTTTGTCACCTACTTGACTTACTTGAAAATGGTATCAAATTGCTGATTCTTAAGATTGTAATTTCTTTTGATAAATCGGAAGTAAATTGTATTTCTATTTTGTTTTGTTTTGTTTTGCAATATGAGATATATTTGCTTACAAGCATGATATGGCGCTTGCACAATAATATATGTGCGTACAATGATGTGCTCATATCATGTCATTAAGCATTGTGCATTATTATTATTCATGCTATGTATGTACGTTTGTATATACGTACGTAATGTGTATACTACATGTGGTGTAAAAATGAATGCGTGCGTGTGCATACCTTTCAATTTAAGCGTACTATTATTATTAGGGTACAGTCCAATCGATAAAAATCAGTCAAATTTATAATTTTTGTTGTTACTAATAGTAGGACGGCAGGAGTGATATTAAGGCTGACAAATTCGAAGTACTTACGTCTAAACGTCCTGGCTCACTCATTTTTATTGTTCACGTAAAAAACTTTTTTTAGTTTATTAAATCTTAAAGTATTAATGATTTATTAAAAGATAACATATGATAATAGTTTGCAAGATCGCACTGTCTAACACTTAACTTGAAATGAAAAACAATGAACAAACACGTCATACATTTTCGTAAATAAATGAGGAGGGGCGGAGTTTCATAAAATGCTGTCGCGCTTTTGTGAAAACCGGTTTTCTTGAAATATATTGACAGAGTTACATGTTGTTGTTGTAATCCTATGATATCTGTACAGCACGTGCTTTTGCTTACATTCGTTTTGCTCTGAAGAGATTAAGTGGGAGAAACTCACACTGGATTCTCTGATATTTTTTGGGAAAAATGAGAATTTCATTTGAGAGGATTTTTATATCTCCTTTCAGCACCTTGGCCAATGCGAACTTTATCTTTTCCTTGAAAAATTAAGTGGGAAACACAATTGCACCGTTTCGATCCGATACGTACAAATGTCAAATTTGCTTATACGAGACGTACGTGTAATTGGACACATTCGCCGAAATGGATCGAAACGGATCGAATCGAAACGGAGAAGTTGAGCCAATTTCAACTTTTACGGATGACATAACCTAGAAAAATTACTTGTACAATATTTGTGTAGCACTCAAGATGGATGAAGAAGTTTTTACTGAAGAAATTAAAAAATATGAAGAGCTTTATGACAAAGGCAACAAATTTTACATGGATGTAAAAAGAAAAGACAAAATCTGGAAAAATTTCAATGAGAAATTTAAAACTGATGGTAAGTTTGAACGGAACAATTGTGCTCATGCACGTAACGGATCGATTTGAATCGAATCGAATTGAATCGGAACGGCGGAATTGTTTGGCACTTTAAGGTAATGTGTCCCGATGTTCCTATGAATAGTTTGAAAAGATTTGGAAGGTATTCAGAAAGCTGTCATGGTTTTACGTGAGCACCTGCCATTATAGCTTAATCACACGACACTCTTAATGCACGGATTAGTAGACAAGCGACAATCAGCGCCCTCAAGAAGCAGAATATATTATATTTTGTTTAAAGAGTACCAGTTTATGTCAGTGCATGCTTGACATTGCACTTACTGGTCGAAGCGAGACCTACCTAAAATCTCTTCCGGTCTGTGGGTCACGGCACCAGATTGATTTAGCGCAACTCCACGCCGAGAGCCAATCCTCTAAAGGCGATGCCACAATGGTGGCTTCGCATCTCGCTCCGGCTTCGGAGCCGAAGCCAGCTACTGTCAAATGGTTGAAATCGAAGCCGACTATGACACAATGGCGGGTTCGTAGATTCGTAAAGAAGTAGTTAAATACAGAGAGAATTGAAGAAAAATAAAATGAATAATAATAAAAAAATAATTCAAATAATAAATACTGCTTCATAATCACAACTTTAATTTAATTATTAAGTTTTCAAATGTATAGAAAAACTTTGAAAAGTAATAATTAATTAAAAAGCAATACAATACAATAAAAAACACAAAAATGAATTAAAATAAAAGCCACTTACTAGGAATACCAATTGCCTCGCTTATTCTTTCCCACACTTTTTCATTTTAAAATTATTTTTGTAATCTTTGTCGCTTTTCACGTGCAATTAGGAATTTTCCCTAACCATTTCAATCAATTTTTCTTCGTATGACATTGTGAAGCCGCTGAAAATCAAATATCAACTGATAGCGGCTGCGGCTCCCAAATCGAGGCCGTAGCCGGAGCCGCCATTGGGTTAAGTAGCACTGACATACTCACATTTGATTTGGACAAGCTTCGGCTCCGAAGCCGGAGCGGGAGCCGAAGCCACCATTGTGTCATCGCCTTAAGCATACAATAATAAGCGACCACTCCTCAAATTCACGGACCCAGTATGCAATTATACAAAAGAACAAACTACTCTGTTTAGAGAAGAATGTTCGCCTAAGTCATGCAGACTCAGAAAATCTCACTCCGCCCGCATATGGGCTACCACAACCAGTACGATGCTCCCAAAAGGGGGCCTTCCCAATGATGAGGCAAATATTGCTACTAATGCAGCACTATTTGGGGCTCCTCATTTCCGTAGTACCAAGTTAGCAATGTCGGCTACCCAAATGGTATGGCTTCGTATAACATAATCGTACGATTATGAGTACTCCCAGTGACTCTTCATGCAGACTCTTAGACGTTACTGGTAGGTATTCAATAAGATTTTGTCGTTTGGGTAATCCTACGTTCTCTCGAATTTTTGTTTTTCACTCGTTGTCTCAGTTGGACTACAAAGGTGCATAGCCAAGTTCTTTTCCCCATTAATGCAAAAGGCGAAAGTATATGACATTATCTGTTTCGGTCTAAAAAACACGAACAGTTTCCAATTTTGTTCGGCTGTGTCCTATCTTCTTAATATTAGGTTATCTTTGGTGAAGGTACAAAGTTGCGAGAGAAGAAAGTTATATTTCCCCTAGAAGCCCGGTTTAAATACTGCACCAAGAATACCCGTGGCCCCTTCATATGTATATAAATGTGAAGACTACAATTAGAATACGAATCGTGCGAAAAGGTTGACTCCATTGACGTATATATAATTTTTTCTTTTGGGCAATTTGTGATAAGTGATTAGATAATTCATTTTTGAAACAGATAGTTGTTTGATCAGAAGATTATATGTGATCTTATAATGATATGACCAAAAATTAAGATAAAACAGCTGATATATATAGAGATTTTCTATTGTAGATGAAATAATCACTAGTAGATAAGAAAAAAGTGTAAGTCCAAACAGTTGGAATCACACTTACAATAGAAAATTCTCAATTTTGGAGTTATCACTAATTGATCTGTCACCACACATATATTCTACGTAAAGCTATGTGTTTCTAATTTATCTTATTACTAACCCCTATCCTCCCTATTTTAACTTTTAATTCCTATCTTTAATTTTCCCTCTTTTTTCCTATATTCAATACTTTCTTTTACACTATTTATTTCAATTCAAATATAAAAGTAAAACTGAAAATATCGTATCTCGTTTTGGAACATTTCGTGTTGCTTGTTCGGCGGATATGTGAGGACTTTTATCAGTAAAACTATTTTTTTAGAAATATTAATTCATCGGCTTCGTTATACTTAATCTCACCTTCTTTAAAATGAAGCTAAAATCATTAAATTCGGTTCCTTACTTCCGGAGCTATAGACTTTTAGATGTAACGCTATAATGACGGGTCACAGAACCTTAAAACCGCGTAGAAACTCATGGGAGGACGATAAAAATTTACATAATTCCTTGGAAATACAGCGTTAAACGAATATATATTAATAAACTCATAAATATAATATTCCAACAGCAACTATGTAAGATATCTAGGAGTTATAATCCTTATCCCGTATCCTTGAGCAAAAAAAAAAAAATCGCACTTATTCACAAAACATGCAAATTTGGTCTTTATTTCTGTCTAATCTTTAATTACATACTACTTAAAAGATTTAGTCAAAGAAAATAATTAAAACAAAACCTATTTCGCTCCATCTGCTCCATTTCAGACCAAAAATAGTCTTCACAAAACGTTTCGGTTGTTCTCTAATCAGTTTATAAGCATTGGACACTACTATACACTTGTGTTGGTACATAAATTATATCTACTAAAACCCGCTATGAAAAATTTATCCATTTTATTGGTGCAGAGTATGAGAGTACTCGAGAGCCCCGGTACCCTTTTCCTGGAGACATGCGCTCTAAATATGAATTCCCATCTCGAACACGTGCTTCCGAATCCGATGCGAATCTGTAAATTCGATGAAATTTTGCAGAATCCACAAAAAGCAAATATCTCTGAGAATGCTGCATAAACGTTGATTTTCATTCTGCAAGGATATCTCTTAGTGCATTTCTGTGCTCCAAAGTTCAACATTGTGGCTCAGACACACACGGTAAAATAAATCTATTGGTTCCACTCTACTGTGGAAGGTCTTCTTTATGCCGGGTTTCTTGTTCGGCGCCAAATCATAGCCAACAACAAACCAAACCAAACCTGTATCTAAAATTTCACTTTGAGTGTCCTGGAACGAATTTTCCGAATAGATTGTCGTAGAACAGAGGATTCTAGTCGGGTGGTGTGATGGTAGAATTTCAGTACAATTCAGATCGGCATGCTGGTTAGATGTGTATTCCTGTAAAATTAACTATCGCGAAGGACTTTCGACAGGATGTGCTACCATATCATCATCATTATCATATCCAGTGATAGTCGTTGAGTGTTGTTTTTTGTTTTCTTGTTGTAGAAGAGTGGCTTCCACAGTTGAAAGTGTTTTAGAAGTTGTTCTATACTTTCTGTGTTGCGGTGATTTAAGTGTGAAAATGGAATTACTCAGTGATGTCAAAGTTTAAATTAAATTCCTTTCGATAAAACGCAAAATGTTGTTTTGCCATGGTGAATAGTTCAATTGAAAAAAATTCAAGTTTGGACTCGATTCTCGTTCCAACGCAACCATCTAATGCAGGACGCTTAAGTTGGAAATTTTTCGACAAAGTTTCACTATTGGATGGTCACCATCGACGTGACGAGGTATGACTAAAGTGAAATTTTGTATATTAATGTAGGTATGAATGGGTGGTGTACTAGTAGTATGTAAAATGCCTGCGATGTCCTGTTTTGTTAATTAAATTTAATTTGATTCAGGGTTTTGTTTTATTTTAGTTTTCATGAAAATTCACTGACGATCCATTTACCGATATTATGACCCACAGCCACAATCACTAAAACGACTGCGTTTTCCTCCTTGTGTTTTTTTCCTCGGCCTACCACAACTATAATTAGATAAGCGATACATCCTTTTTTGTAGATGAGTCGGTGGTTAGCTAAAGTGCTAGACCATGTTTTATATGGTGTTAAATTCTGCACATAGCCATTTTAAACACTTTTTTTTCTGCTCCACAGCTAATTAAAGTGACTTTAGCCCCCCCCCCCCCAACAAACTATATGTACCCACCACTGTAAATAAATGAGGTCTGTACCTCCAGTTTCAATTTGTTTCCATTAATTTTATGAAATTCGGTTTTTCGCGGGTATTTTCAATAGAACTCTATTAGGGCCGACCCTACATCATTTTCCTTTATACTGGTTTTAGGTTAATTCATGAACACACACTAATGTTGTCTTTTCATCAAAACATTTGTACATTCCTCTATGCACATGCACATATTTGAACATTTTGTACATACATAGACTAATTTTGTATTTGGTAAACCTTTTACAACACTTTTACGGTTTAAATTTAAATACGCTCTAAATATGGTAGGGGAGAGTAAAATTTTAAATGATTTTCATTGAGTTTAACAAACATATTTGCTTGCTTTTAACTAGTAAAGAGTAAATTTTAAATAGGATGAATTTTATCCTCTAAACACATAAAGTAAATATTTGATATAATCCACTAAAAATCGATGATATTTCTGATTTTATTAAAAAGGTAATTCATTTACACTATTACTACACAACTACTACAACCGAACAGGAATAAGATTTTTGCATTATTCGGTCGGTTCTAGTGTGGATGGAAAAAAAATCCGGCTCGAAGGACCACGTTAAATGGCTTTCCTCTAATTATTTTTACGTCAAACTTGTAAAGAGCAAATATTTTGCTCAAAAATTAATCGCTTAATTAAAAAAATGTTTCTGTAGGTATGTCATATATGATTATATGAATTCTGTACATAGTATATGACATTTTAGGAAGATTGAGAGTAAAACTTGGATATAAATTTTGGTGTAAATTTGATTTTTTTTTTGTATTGTTGAAATATTAAAAAGTAATGGGGAGTATAACTACATACTAAAGGGGAGTTTTAATATTAACAGACATAAGATTCAAATATACATGTTAAGGCTTTATTTATATCTTGCGCCACTTGCACCATACGGGAATCGAAATAACAATTTTAAAATCGGTTATATACATATATGTATATATGTAAATTGTAGATTGCTTTTTTTAGATATTTATTTTTACAATTCTAAATTAGATTACTAAATACAAGAGAAAAGGCAACCACTTCGTCTAGTTTTTGAAGTCGGGAACTTTTGCTTTTCGGGCGACTGTTCTTTCAACGGAGCTAACGAGACAGATCGGTTATTCCATTACACAGAAATTCGAACAATTTTCTGACTGGTCCATCTTCGATTGTAATGAAATGTCACATGAAGGTTATATTGTTAGTAGTACTTTTGTAAAATATTTTTTTTGTTTTAATCCATTTATAACGGAGATACGGTATTTTGAAATTTTGAAAAGTGGCAAATTTTGCTGGGTGTGTGTAAATAAAAAAAAATGATATCGCAGATTGTACGCATCGAAAGTTCATAAAGAAAACGGTATTTATTTAAGAAAGGTTTGAAGTTTCTGAAAAAATTTAGTTCAGGTCCTTTTTGGGATATTTGTGTTCAAGGATTATGGATATATCTGTTATTCTTGAATATGTCAAAAAGCCCTTTCTCGATTTTGTTTGTTTATTTATTCTTTTATTTTTACTTATATTTAATTTTTTCTTTTAATCCATAATAGCTTTTGAGGAAGCTATAGAAAGGAGAAAATGGAACTCCTCAAAGTTTGGCTCTTTTTAAAATCATGTTATTTAGAATGCGTTGAATGAGAACTGATAATGTATGCTGAGTTGTCAGATTATATGCAGTGTGTTCGGTAAATAAGAAGTTTGGAGTATGCCTGTGCATTCTTTGGAGTGTTCCGATCATACTTTTGTTCAGCTTCCCATCTCTAAAATTACTTTTTACCCTCAAATTTACGTTTAAAATCTTCTCGTTTTTCACTTAAATAGTCACAATATTTCACTGGTCTCTGGATCAAACTTAAACACTAGTTGTAAAGAGGAGACCTTTCATCCTTTATTACGATATCCAATGGGTTACGATTTACGGTTAAATGCTCCATTTATAGAGCCTTAAATTTGAATTATTGAAAAAAATGTCATACAAATTTTTATTGTTATTCTTGATTCTGTAAAGCTTTTACACCAAGGATGTAATTTTCTCCCTTCTCAAATATGACCCGTTGTTATCAGTCTTTTAAAACAGAAAACAAATTATCTCAAAATATGCTTCCATTCAAAAGTTACTAACATTTTTGTATTATGTCAAAAATTAAAAAGTATACCACTTATTGTGGTCTGGAAATTAAAGTTTAATTCTAATGAAATTTATCAGGTGATATTTAATTAGAAGAGAATTTTAATTTAATGCGATAGCATAAGAGGGAAATATCATCTTAACATGTAAAATTTTAATTTTAATTTCTAATTGATGCAACTTAAAATTATTTGGTCTGGGATCATTCCATAGGAAAATCAATCTAAATTCGAATTTCCCAGCCTGATTACCATGAACTTAATTATTCACTCTGTTTTCACATCTATAAACAAATTTAAAATTTTCGTTTTCTAGAGAACAAATTCAACTTGTGACATCTGCTTCTCAAAATATGGAGTGACATTTAAGATTGCTCTAACACCATAGACAAATTGTTTGGTCAAAACTGGTATTTGATCTCTGTAGATTAAATTTCAACAAATTGGCAGAAATACAGGTTGCATTCGTTCTGGAAAATACTAAAAAAACCAAATTCATTTAAAGCAATAAAACAGAGTATAAAAAAATTTATCCTCAGTGTAAAAATTTTACGGGATAAAGGATAACATAACAAATTGGTATGAATAATTTCTTTCAAAAACAACCAGACCTCTATTGATGAAAAGAATTCTCTTCATGTTCTTCCTTTGCATAATTTTTCCTGAAAAAATTGAATTTTTCTCTTTAAAATAAGCTCAAATCTATGCCTTTGTGTTATTTAGAACCAAAGTTTTGATTTTTTGAATATAATTCAACAGATCAAAACTATGAAAATTTTTAGGATTTCAAATCTCTTTAACGTAGGCAGGAAAAGAAGTACGAAATTGTTGATGGTCTGGTTAAAATTCTATTGATTACCTATAGAATCAACGCGGCCGAATTTAAAGTCAGAGACCATTTAAGTCCAAAATTTAACATTAATTCCGAAAGTTTTTTAAACTTTGATGGAATATTGAGTGTGGTAAAATATTTAATTTATTATATTTAATTTTGCAACCATCAGTGGGTCCGGAATACGTGAAAAATTGCATAAAATAAGAAAAGTTTTTTTGTTTAACTTTTATAAAAATTTGTTCATATGCCATGCAAACTTAGCAATATTTTTTCTGATATTTTCCACAATGTGGTAAATTTTCGACTAATTTCAACCAAGGCAAAATAATTATGTATTGCAAAATAACGTTTCTATTATATGTAGTTATAAATACAAAAAAATCTAAAAGTTCTGAAATACCCGTTGAAAATGTTCAGATCGTTGTTTGTCACAATTTGGTAATTTTGCACATTTTGGCAAGGTCCGCCAATAATATTAAAAAAAGTTTATCAAATTTTACAACTTCTTCAAAAGTCCTACTAAATGAGAATAAAAATTAGCAACCCTCTACTAGTTATGAAAACTTTACAATTTACAATATAACGAATATCGTTTTATACAATTAATGCAAAAGTGTTGCTGCCTGCCTACAACCTGGGCTGCTACAAACTTTTATGGGAGATTAATTTTTTTTGTTACAAATTCACTAGAATTTTTTAGTATCTGATGTACTTTGGTGACCAATAACGTAAGTCCAGATTCGGATACCTGACCTGTACAAATTTTTAATGAACATTTTATAGGCGTTCATTGCTTTAAGTTTCCAGGACTTTTGAAGTTTTCTTATAATAATTTTTATTATATTATTTCCTATGTTTCGGACGCGGTGATTGTTGCAAAATTACCATTTTTACCTCTTTTTACCTCATCCGAACAATGGGTATTTATGTGAATTGATTGTGTTTATTATGCACTTTATTATTTACTTATAGAATGAAAAAATGTGTCCACGAGTTTCGTATACAAATTTTAGAATGAGTTTTAGACAGAATTTGTGTAGTAGCTTTGAAGTAGTGTTGGAAAAACTAAGCACTTAAAAGTAACATAGAAAAAAATAAATTTTTGTTATAACGGTAACCCTCGATTAACGCGGTAGATTGGTTCTTAAAAACCAGTGCGTAAAACGAAACCATGTTAATCGAGACAAGAAATCCATACAAAATGGGGTTACTGGTTAAAAAACAATTTTTTTTAATAAGCATTTATTATATAAATTCAACAAAATAATAAAAATAAAAAAATCATATTATAAAATAAAAAGAAATATCCATTGCAAATAATCATATAGGTATCCAAAAATAAAAAGGAAAGATACAAGAATAGAAACATTAATGAGAAAAAATTAATCAGAACTTTCATCTGCTTCATCAATTTTTCAGCCCCTTGCAAAATTCGTCATTAGGAGTTGTCGTTTTGGGAAGGAGAGCTAAGCTTTTATAGTTCGAGTTGTTTGTTGACCTATCATCTAAAATTCGCTTCAGGGTTGTAAAATCGGTGATACACATTTGCTTCTTGGATTTATCTAGTTCCTTCCGAATCTCAATATACGTGGGTAACACTTCTTTAAGCTTTCGTTGGAAGTTTAAGCTCCTAGACATGTCTGAATCATGTTCAGTAAAAAAAGTCTCAAATTCTGTGATGTTTTTGAACTAGGTTTTCTTCTACTTCGCTTTCAGATGGGTTTGAATTGTTTTCGTCTAAAATCATAAGGACGAAATCTTCTTCAGTTAAGTCTGTATCCTCAGTAATTAACTGTTGAATATCAGGCGATTCTAACTCATCAAAACCTTCACGCCGCAGTGCATGCCCAAGTTCAACAATCCTATTTATTTCAGTGTCTGTACCTTGGGTTTAAATATGATTGGAAGCTACAACATCAGGCCACAACTTCTTCCAACACCCATTTAGAGTTGATGGTTTCAACTCTTTAATAGAATGCCCAATGAATGAAATGCAATTATGTAACTCTTGCATGCATCGTTAACCGTCAATTCGGAATTTGCATCTAATTTTTCGAATGTTTTTCGAATGAAAATTGCTTTAAATGTTGCAATGATGCCCTGATCTTGTGGCTGTAATAACGATGTTGTGTTTGGTGGTAAGAACATAACTTTTATATTTGGATGACTAAGTTTCAATGGATGGCTTGGAGCATTCTCAATTAATAGTAGAACCTTGAAATCTAAGTTTTGTTTTTCATGTAAGCCTCAACTTCTGGTGCAAATAAACTATAAAACCAATCTTTGAACAAGACAGCCGTCATCTAAGCTTTTTATTAGCTCTCCAATAAACGGGTAACTTGGTCTTATCCTTTACCTTTAAAAGTCCGAGGATTTAAAGCGCGGTGGATTACTAGTGGCTTTGCCATAAAATCTTTCAATGCATTGCTGCATAGAAGGAGGGAAACACGGTCTTTTGCAGCTTTAAATCCTTTTGCCGTTTTTTCATCCTTTGATAAGTATGTACGATCAGGCATTTTTTTCCAAAAAACTCCTGTCTCGTCAGCATTGAAAACCTGATCACCAACATATGCTTCATCATCAATTATCTTTTTAAGCGCTTCTGGAAAAACTTTAGCTGCTTCTTCATCAACCGAGGCTGATTCTCCCTGCAATTTAACGTTTTGTAAAGAAAAACGTCTTTTACATTTTTCAAACCAGCCTTTGCTGGCGCAAAATTCAATTTTTTTAGCACTCGAAGTTTCTTGATTGGCTTCAAGATGCTGCAAAATACGTACAGCTTTTTGTCGGATAGCACTGCCGTCTAAAGGCATATTTCTTTGGTTTTTCTCTTCAACCCATATATTTAAACATTGCTCCATTTTTTCCATATCAGGATCTCGTGCATGTGAAGTTTTTTAAGATTGATAGGAGATCCTACTGCTACAGCTGCTGTTATTTTGTCTTCGTTCTTTTTATTGTTCTTACAGTTGATTCTGCCAAATTAAATTCTCGAGCAGCTGCTGCAAAACCTGCGCTGCACCGTAGGCGATCCAAAACTTTTAATTTAGTCTCCAGCGAAATAACTTTTCTTAACTCCGTAACTTTCGGCATCTGCGGGGTAATTTTTAAAAATTTTGTTATTTTCTTTAAATTTCAAATTCACTTACCGTTATCCAGCTTTTTTAAAAATGTTTTTATCACTCTTCTTCTTATGTAATAAGGCTTACTTAAATTATCTTTACTAAATTTATGTAATAAATTTTTATTCAATGCTTTTTAAAAACATTTAATTAATTTTCAACATACAAAAATGATCTACATTTCGACTTTCTTATATACACTTTCGGGGAATACCCTTTTATATTTTTTTCGAAACCAAAAAAAAGTATGTGCACGTAAAATTTTTTTTTCGTATAAAAAAAAATTTTCCGCGTAGAACCGAATTTTTTACCGGCGTTATTTAAAATAAGTTGCAAATATATTTCCGCGTAAAACCGAAACCGCGCAATTGAAGTGCCGCGTTAATACAGTTATATAAATAAATAAAAATATATTTCTAGTATTTTAGTTTTAATCTGTAACCAGGGAGGGCCTGATCTCTAGGGTTAAAGCCGCCCTAAACTAATATGCTTGTAGCGTCCCTGTAAATTATAGACAAAGTAAAGTCACTATTTAGTTTGGCATTTGGGAGATGATTACAAATATTAGTTTACATTTAATAATGAATTGTTTACATTTGTTTTTTTTTATTTAAAAATTTCTAATGAAATGTTCGACATAAAACCTCCTCAAACCCATTTTTCTTAATTTAGATGCAGGAAATATTTTAAATCAAATTATTATCGAAAGTTGAATCCTACAGGAAGTCGGTTACTTGGAATAAAAGTAGTAGGTACTAGAAGAGTTATTAACTTTTGGTGATGTGAGGTTGGCTAGCCTTAAAGACTTGTTTAACTTTTTTAACGGTAGAAAGAAACCTTTCACGGTTACATTTAGTAACCACCATACTACGGAAAATTCGTAGGGGTGTTGGGATGCGAAGGCTTGGCATGGCAAATCGTTCAAATTAATACATTTTTGCTAGGTAGTAGGTACTCCAATGAAATCGGTTGAAGCGATACCTGCTGCTCTGTATTTCTTGCAACGTGACGGTTCTGGCCTACAACCTAGTCGTTCCTATAAAACCTGGCATTGCAGCTACAAGTGTTCTACTCCTCGGCGAAAATTGTAGCAATGCTTCTATAATACAAAGATAATGCAGGTATATTGTGCAGTTTGACCTCAGTGCAAAATAATGTGGAATCTCAGAGATTCCACCTCTGTTGAGAAATTATTAAAACTTACCGTTGTACACGGCCTCCACTAATCATGAGTACCACAGCCTGGACCTGATGTAGAGAAGCACTTATATTTTTCTTATAAATTTACTGGAAATATTTTCTTTACAATTTGTATGCAGTATTGGATACCGACGGAGACTGACAGGAATACCTCGCTCCAATATAAAATCAACGATGTCTGGACCTAATGTATAGAAGGCCTTAATTTTTTCATTGAAATTTATTGGATAAATTTTCTTCAGAATTTGTATGCATTTGGCCGACAACTGGTGCTCAGTGCTGCCAAATCAGTGCTTTCAGCGTTAATTTTAGTGCTTATATAAATGATTTTTAGCGGACAAAATGCTAAAAAATCGCTTGCGCGTTAATTTAGTACTGAGCAGAACATTTTAACGTCGTTTTAACGCTTCTAGATATGTACATATATGCGCCAACCAGCAAAACACTATATTTATAAAATAGCCTAGGCATAAACGCTGAACTTGTTGCTGATGAGAGACATCACATAATGTTGAAGTATACGGCAGCGTGTACGTCGTCGTCTAGGCACATACTAGTATTTTCGTTTCCATCCATAAATTCCAATTTCATGCATTTCGCGCCATTAAAGTGTAGCAAACTTCATTTCATTCTTTCATTCTTAAAGTCGCGAGGACATTGAACGTCAAAGTTAAGTATCAATCTACGGCACATAACTTGAGTTTACTGGATAGAAGAACTTTGAAATAATTATAATTATAATTTTATTTCTATTGCTGTGAGCGTTCAAAATGAAGAGGCTCTTAATCCCTGTGGAGAAGGAATATAAGTATTTTTTCGAGTAAAATAAGGTTGTCACATGTGATTTATTTATTTTTTGCTTTTAGTATTAATGCGAAACTGAAAGCCCCCATATCAACAGAAACCACGACCATATTGGTTTGAAGATACCAGATTGAAAAATTGGCTTTTAAAAATTGATAACAGTGAGACAAAATTATCATGTCGTTTTTGTAAGATTTCTTTAAATTCAAGGTAATGCGATTTAGTTCGGCACAGCAAATCAAAAAGTCATTTGACTGCCTCAACTCCTTTTAGCGATAATAGACAACGCAAAAAAGAATTTCAATCAACTGCTTTTAATAATGGAATTTCGACTTTTGAAGGGCGTTTGTCTATATATGTAGCCTGTCATCAAGCTATTTATCCTATTGACCATTTAGGGGAGTTGGTTAGTGCTCACTCAAAATTATCGCTATCACTACATAGAACAAAGTGTTCTAAGATAATTAAAAATGTTTTGAGTGCTCATTTTAAAACGGAATTACGTGAAGACGAGTCGGACGATATAGCAGTAAATAAGTTATTATGAGTAATTATAATATACTATTTGTATGTCTTACAATTTTCAATGCGCAAGGCATAGTAGATGCTGTTAAATTCTTACTGAATCAATTTAATTTAGATTTAACGAGATTATTAGCAATTGGAACCGATAACACCTCAGTAATGATAGGCATAAATAAAGGAGTTCACACTATTTTGAAGAAAGAAATCCCAAATTTAATTTTAATAAAATGCACTTGTCATTCATTGCAACTAGCGATTTCTAATGCAGCTAAAGAACTTCCGAAAGATATAGAATTTTTACTTCGGGAAACCTATAGTTGGTTTTGTCATTCTTCTTTACGATTACACAAATATCGTACTTTGTATAAAATGATCAATGACGGAAATGATCCTTTAATTATA
Source organism: Dioctria linearis (assembly GCA_963930735.1). Taxonomy (NCBI): domain Eukaryota; kingdom Metazoa; phylum Arthropoda; class Insecta; order Diptera; family Asilidae; genus Dioctria; species Dioctria linearis. The sequence goes on along the minus strand of OZ005742.1, from coordinate 15,622,003 downwards.
CCTCAAATTTCGGACACAAGATGGTCATCAAGAAGCTTCGCTGTATCAAGAATTTTATCACAATGGTTAGAGTTAAAAACAACTTTTCAAATAGAAAGGCACAATTGCAAATCAGCTGAAATACTCAATGAAATGTATAATGATGAAAATAAGATTTACCTGTCGATCCTAAAACCAATTATTACCGAAATGGATCAAGTTAATAATGCATTTCAGAGTAAAAATGTAGATGTTACAAAACTTTTTGAAGTATAGATAAAGCACTTTCTGCTAATAAAAATGATTGTTGATCAATAATTTCGCTCGCGAAGTTGTTTGAGAAAAGTACTGAAAAACTGGGAAAGACAGAAACAGAATGGAAAAATTTAACATATATAAAGTGGCAATCTAAGGCAACATAGGATTTGTGGATTGAAATAAAAAAATATAAAGACTCGATCGGATCAAATCCTTTTGGAAACATTTGTTCCTTGGCCTTGAAATTGCTGTGTTTACCACATTCAAACGGAGATGTAGAACGAGTGTTTAGCCAAATCAACTTAATTAAAAACAAGACTAGAAACAGGATGCCTACGGAAATGTTACAGGCCGAATGTAATTAAAAAAAATTGGGTCTATGGAAGCCTAGAGCAAAAATACATCTCCAAATATGGAAAGCGGACAATTACTTGAGGATGGTTTAGATTTATTTTAAATATACTTTTCTCAAATACCAAACAATAATTTATGTAAAGAACTTGTCTTTTTATTAAAGAATATTTTTTGTTTGTTATCTGAATTTTTGTTATTGTTTTGTTTATGTTTTTTTCAGAATTTATATTTATTACAGAAGAGAAAAATGCTTTTATTTTTATCAAAATTTTTATTGTACCTTTTAATATACTTTCATTTAAAATCCTAATAATTGTCCTTTTCATAGAAACTACACATTGAAAAGTCGAAGAAGTTTATTTTTTAGTGCTTAAGAAGAAAAACTAACGCTCAAAGTTCTTCGAGACGGTGCTCAACCATCAAAAGGACTTGCTGCTTTGGGAGCGTAGACGCTAATTAAGCAATAAGAATTCATTTCTTCTTAGAAATTTACAGGACATATTTCGGAAGAATTTTTATTCATTTAGTGGCCGAATGGAGATATTTTCAAAGACAACACCTTCATGTGTACCGTTGCGGCTGCCAAAAATGCATACAAATTCTAATGAAAAAATATTCAGAAAATGTCTATGAAAAAATTTAGGGCTTCCCGAAGAAGAGATTTGTTGGGTGTGAAACACTATGCAGTTTCAGCAAATATTCAATTCAATTTTAGAAAATTGAGTTTTATAGACAGGCTATACCATATGCTTGCAACACATTTGTATTACAAAGTCTTTGATGGCAGAGTTGCTCGACATAGGAAATGAGGGCTTGAGCACCTAAAATTCTTGGCCTAGAAGCTAATCGTCCTTATGGTAACTTGGCAGCCGCGAGGGCTCTGCTTCGGATAGGTTTTCTTTCGGCCAGGCTAGAATGATTGAACCTAAGGCAGGTTTTGACCAAGTTTACTACCTATCGAAGCTGAGGAGCTTTTTGAATAATTCTGACTTGGCTGACACGGTTATTGAATAGAATTTGTCTCTTGTGTCTTAAGATAGGTTGTCCCTAAATAAATGTCGCCGTAGTTAGTGGTAACATAAGTGGTGACATAAGGCTACCTACAAATTAATCTTGAATACGGTTACAGCAATTTTTGCAAAGCTTTTCATATATGTATGTTATCCAAAAAAATGTATGAGTAGTGAATTTAAAATGAGAGGTTTGCGGCCAACTTATGACCTAGGTTACAGATGAAATTAATAAAATTTCGTAAATGTGACAACCTACGGAATTAGGTTACACCAATCGTCTTAATAGTGCTTGTGTATCCAGACTGAGAGTAAAGAAATACTTGCTAAATGAGATTCATGAGGAATGCGCAAATCTTCTGAGACGTCCCTACCTTAGATTTATAATATTGAAAAAGGTTCTACCTCTGGTAATTAAACATGTATAATCGCAACTAGCACACCGTTGGGGCCATGGTGACATCAAATTATCGGTTTTTAAATATTTGGACGTAAAGAACAACTATAATACGTATAAAAAACATTTAATATAATTATACCTTATCTCAAAAAATAAAATACCAACATATAATTTTTGTTATCGGTATTATTACTTTTGAACAAAAGTAAATTAAATGATATTAGGGTTCCGTACCCAAAGGGTAACAATGGGAACCCTATTACTAAGACTTCGCTGTCCGTCCGTCACCAGGTTGTATCTCATGAACCGTAATAGGTAGACAGTTGAATATTTCACAGAGTGTGTATTTGTACTGCCGCTATAACAACAAATAATAAAAATAAAATTAAATTAAAAATTAAAGGGGGCCCCCATCCAAAAAACGTGATTTTTTCGGCGGATTTTTCTTCGTTTTCTTCTCATTCATTATTATTAGTACCTAGGCATAATTTTTTCAAATGATAGCATTATTTTTTCACATGACGCCTACTCTCATTTGAAAAAATAAATAAAAGGTTCATAAGCCTGAAACACATTCACTGCAGTAAAGTCGAATTCACTTCATTTTGACAGCCTATTTGACATTTTCTGAAGTTTGTTTGCGGAGCAGTATAAAAATTTAAAAAAATTTTAATATGTATCTAAAAAAATTGTAATAAGGTGTATAACATTTTTGTACCAAAATATGAACGAAATCGAATTTGTTATTGTTGTATGCTGCTTATTTAGCATACATAAAAATAATTTATTTTGCATTTAATACGCGAACTTTTTGGACACAAGAAATCAATACTGCTGAAGAGAGAGAGAGTTGCGAGGACTTTTTAATACAGTTTTCAAAGTATTTAAAGAAAAAGATGACCACAGATTGTGGAAAGTTATAGGAATGGGTGCTATTCGATTTTCTTTTAAATTTATTGAAAGGAAAACTTCAGAAATGTTCCAATAGAGAACCTATAAGTGCCGAGTGCAGGCTTGTGCTAACTTTGTTGTGCATAATTACAAATATTAAATACTTCTATAAAACATTATGAGTTTTAAATTTTAGGTATTTGGCGCAAGGTGCACCAAGGCGGCAAGTTTTAGCGTGGAAATTTACGATGTGTGTTTCTACAGTTACAAAAATATCTTTGGAAACGTGCGAGGCAATTTGGGAGGAACTCTCGTCAACATATTTAGGCCCTCCGTGCGAAGATGAATGGCGGAGAATAAGTGATGATTTCTTTCAACAGACTAATTTACTCAACTGCGTCGGTACCATAGACAGAAAGCATATAAATATAAAGAGCCCTCCTAATTCAGGTTCTCTTTATTACAATTACAAGAAAGCATATAGTATAGTTTTACTAGCCATATGCGATTCAAATTATACTTTTACCTTGGTGGATATTGGAGCATTCGGAAGCCAAAGTGATGGCGGTATTTTTTAGCTTCTATATTTGGTAAAAGAATTGCAAATCAAACAATGAACTTGCCACCACCAAGACAGCTACCAGATTGCGATATATTTTTACCGCAGTTTTTTGTCGCCGATGCCAATGCAAATTGGATGGGTCCATATCCAGGGATACTCTTGCCGCCGCTGAAAGCAAATTTCAATAAGCAACTTTCTCGAGGACGTTGTTGGATTGAAAATACATTTGGGATCCTTTCTGCAAGATGGAGAATTCTTTTATCGACAATTAATTGCAATCCCGAGAATGTGCATAAAATCATTAAAGCTGCTGTGGTGCTACCCAACTTTGTCAAATTTCATGATGAATCATACTGTCCCCAAAATTGTGCACATCAATACAATGGAGCTGTTGTAATTGAAAGACTATGGAGAAAAGAAGTTAGACCTTTGCATAATATCCGCCGATTCCAAAAATCAAACTATACAAGACAAGCTTATACTATAAGAGAAACTTTTGCTGAATATTTGTTAAATAAGGAATTGTAAAAAAAAACCGGAATTTGAGATTTAAATTACAATTTTTTTTCTAAAAAAGGTTTAGCATGTTTTGTTCAACTTATTTCTAATTAATTCTATAATATTCGACTGGATTTCGCAACATCTGCTGAAGTCAACATTCGCGTTGTCGACTTGTTTTGCGATACTTTTAAAAAAGAGTTTGACTGGAGTTACACTTTCTCTACTTCCAACGAAACATGTTCCGTTGTCGAGGAAATTATTAAATTTCGAAGTCATTTCCTTCAGAATGACGTCCCGTTGGTTCCCAGTTTTGGGTTTTTGTCCAAACGATAACGGCAAGTTAGAGTTGGAACCTGTCAGTGAGGTAGACGAGCTGGATTTATTACTTCCGAACTTCCAGCTTCTGGTGTTACATATCGACATTTACGAGGAGTCGAAATTTGCTGGAAAAAATCCGTAAATTCTTCTATTATTAAATCTTCCCAGGTTGCATCGTTGATTTCGTCATCGGCCTCCTGTTCCTCTTCGTCGGAGTAATTGGTATCTGTTTTGTACAAAAAAAAAACAACTTCCCATATTTATTATAATTGTCTTTATTTACTCCCTTTGGTAGAAAAAGTCTTTCAGAAACTACAATCCCTCAAAATGCTGCCAATATACTTGCTCACACGCTTAACTTCCTGAAGGCAGTTTTGTTTTATTAAATTCTATTTGAAACATATCGCGCAGGCTTCGCCACCTTGCGTTTATTTTGGCAACTGAAATAAACAAAATTAAGGAGATATATCATTTTAAACCGAATATTTTGGCATCCGCTATGTCGTATAAATACGGATGATTACGCATGGCATTTATTAATTTTTCTTCCATTTTTTTAGAGAACTATCGCAACACAATACACAGCCAGAATTGACGCTGACTAAAAAATGACATATTGAAAACAATTTATTTTTCTTGAAGTTGTTACTACTGTAAGCAGCAACTTTGAAATTTCTCAAAGTCGAAGTTGCAGCCGCTGCTGCAACCTCATTTATTGTGGCAGCTTAAAGTTCAACCAATTAAGATACCATGTGAAGTCGATGAATTCAAAGTTGAAATCAAGTTACTGCAGTGAATGTGTTTCAGGCTATAGTGTTAAATTTTGGCCGGTTATTTTAGTATCATCAAAATATTTCCCAGTTATCATCTTCACAAATGTCGCAGGCATACTGTCGCTTCTTAGATCCACCAGCACAGATCAATTTATTACATATGTAATACCCAGCAAATCAAATTTTTCGATATCGATAAATGTATGAAGCGGTTGACACAACTTCGTAAGGGAAATTAGCTACGACTTCGGTAAGAAAAGTCTGAATTATTTCTAAAAGCTTCTTTCCCCTTCAAAGGGTTTTATAACTCTGCGAGTGGCGTGGTTGGCTCTCATTTCTGGGTGCCGTTGTTACATTAATAGACGAAAACTAAAACGCTGTACCGAAAAACTCATTTTGTTACCCTGCAACACCGAATATTTCCCATTAATCTTTTTCGTTTGTTATTCTTTAATATTATCTATCTTTTAAAATAAATTTAGTTGGAAATATTCTATGTTGCAAGGTACTTAAAATGAAGAATTTTTGAATACCTTTAAGAATTTCCACGGTAATCGAGTCCTTAATGCTAATGTTGTTGTTAGCGGCTGTCCAGGAGAGGGGCCTAGCAAATTTGTCACTTCCAAAAATTAGTTTCAAATTTGCATTAACAGCTTTTACAATGTCTTCGGAACCGTGTTGCGAAAATTTCTGAAACTTAATTTGAAATGTTCCACAAAAACCAATAATAATCGACTTTCAATATATTCTTACCAGCTGTTGTTGCATATCCTTCTTTCCCTTTAAAGCAAGATATTTTTTATTTAAGTTCTATGAATGTTCACTGGACTTGTAATGCGAAAAATAACAATAAAGAAAACAGTACGGTTTCAAATTTGCAATCACAATCAGCCATTCAAATATTAAATGCGCGTACACCTTTACTTTTTTAGATAAAATTAATTGTTTATATAAGGTTTGCAAACTTACGTTTCTTTTTCGTTCTACATATATTCCACTTTATAATTTTATATATTTATTTATTTAACTTTAAAAGAAAACTTGAGTACACACTGAACCGCACTAGAAGAAATCACAATTAATAATGCTGCGCGCTTCAATTCCAAAAAATTTTGAACGTGCTTAACTGCACATTGTGCTATTACGATATAGTTTCGGGAACCGTCAAAATGCATTAAATGTCGAGTTCTTTACGAATTCGCAACGAAAGGTAGTATGACATTGAAATTGAAATTCGCATTTCCGAAATCTTCACGAAATCGTAGCGAAAGTTCGTATGACATTGTTGCGTGAATGCTACGAATATTCGAATTTCCTACATCATCACGAACCATAAAGAACCATTGGAAGCGAAGATTTGTTTCTTTCTTCAGTTTTCCGAAAATTTTCAGATTTGTCTGAAGTTCGGAAAGTTGTGTTTGCTGGGTATGCATCGTATTCATGCATCTTGGTGGCTGATGTTGCATACATTTGTGACCTGTGAGGACTCCTTAAGTCCCAAGCCCATTTTAGACAGGAAACAAATTCTCGCTGAACCTCTATGTTGAGAAGTTCCATTTGTCGGTTGAGCACGTTGTTTCATCTTTCGTCTTTGTATGAGTTTTTTTGGAAGAATCATCCTTTGCAGAATCCTGATCGGATGTTTTGGCGAGCTTCATCTTTATTTTCTGAGCTTGTAAAATTAGTATGAAAGCAGTGCCTACATGGAATTTATCATATCGAAGTAGCCACGAAAAATGCCAAAGTTTAGAAAAGAAATAGTTTTTACGATACTTTTGCCATAGTTTTGTTCAAGAAAGAATTTTTTGGGATTCTCCGGTATATAGCAAAAGCTAAAAAATGTTCTAATTTGTTATTTCATCATGCTATATACCGGAGAATCCCAAAAAAATTCGATCTTGAACAAAATTAAGTTTAACCCGGTAAAAAGTCCAAAAGAGTAATCTTTTTATTTATTTTTCCTCCTGGGCTCGTATAGGAGTGTTTTTTCCTCATATTATTCACACCCAGAATTTATTCTGAGTTTATATGAGAAGAGATCAGTTTGATCTATTTTCAAGCGTCTGCAGCAGGCAGAAAGCCAAGCTGCACCGATGAGTGGAAGGTTTTCTGCTGACACGAAACGCTTCTTCTTCTTCTTCTTCTTCTTCTTCTTCTTCCTTTTTCTTCTTTACTTTTCAGCCCACTGCGTGGCGTATACAGGTTCGATACGCTTCGAATGAAACTGCTTCTTTAAATTTTTTTTACATTTTTTTAATAAATAAAAAAATTGTTTTTTCTATTTTTCTCAAACTTTTCATTTCTTTCTTCTTTTTGTCATTTTTTCATTTGTTTTTCAAATCACCCAATTTCGCTATTTGAGACCTGTTGTTTTTTAGCTTTTACTATATACCGGAGAATCCCAAAAAATTCTTTCTTGAACCAAATTAAGTTTAACCCGGTAAAAAGTCCAAAAGAGTATCTTTTTATTTATTTTGCCATAGTATATTTAGTCTATTGCTGTGAATAAAGGATTCTTTTGTTCTCCAAATTGATTTTAAGGCAATTAATTGCAACACAAGAAACGATTGCCTCCCATCAAATTCCATACGCCACCGTTTGTAAATTTCACTAGAATATAGTTCTAAAAAGATGTAACTTTTGTCGTTTCGAAGCTTTTTACTTCAGAAATCATCAACTTATAATAGCTTCAAGTTTGATTTTATTTGTTCGTGTTTCAGACTTCTTATTTGGTTTAACGCGGAAACCATCACGTCAGAGTCAGATTTGTACAAAATTTAATACTTTGTTGCTGTTATTTTTTTTTTATCTCTATTAGGACTTTGTTATTAACTGGATCAGGTAATTGCAGTTTAAACTCATCAGCAATATTTGTAGATGAGAGACAAGCTGATTTTTGATATTACCAATGCTCGTCATGTTTCCTCCAACAGAAACCATTATTTTCTCCTTACAAAGTTTTCCTTCAACACATTTTTCTCTTTTGAGTTATACATAGTGATAGGTCTAAAAAAACAAAAATAACTGATGACGCAATTTTGAACATTTCATCATCCCTGTATTTTTCACACAGAGTACGCCAAGATATGCCAAAATAGTGAAACCAGTCACTTACGGTTCCAGAATAAAGTTCTGCTCCTTGAAATATTTCTGAATTATTTCTTTATTTTTAAAAATAGTAAATATGGAGTGCTTCAATAGGCAATCAAAAGAGAATATCTATGTGATTTCTATGGAAACCACCATTGCTTAAATAAGCCCAAACCCCTTAACTAAAGATATAATCAACTTGATCCTTATCCAAAATGTAGCTCTTTTTGATTATTTGTTGTTAATGATTCATCTAAATTTAAAAAGCACTGAATATTTTTTTTCTTCTGTGAATGACCTCTTCAAATCGATTTATCTTCACTTTACTAAGAGCTATGTTTATTTCGTTTATTTCAATCTACGGAATAAATCTTACAGATTACAGGAATTTATACCAATATAAGAAGTATGTATCTAATACTGAATTCATCAAAACAAATCAAAAGTTATTTAAAAACTAAACTATACTGCAAATCTGTAAAGCTTAAGCGGAAAAATTCCAAAATAATTATCTTAAATCTCTTTGTAGATAAAATCATGTAATGTATCAACCAAGTTGAAGTTAGAAATAGCATGTGTGATAGGTTCACGATATACAAAGTTCGATCTATGAAAGGGTACAACCAATAAACGTCTAGGACGAATATATCTTTGAGGCACATAGAAGGGAATTGAAGATAGCAGTTCTGGACATGAAATCCTACAACTAAGTACATCATGGACCAACATTATTGAACTTATAACTCTCCTAGACTGTAAGAAATGCAATCCTAATAAAAGACAATCACGTCGTCCAACGTAAGATCCCAATTTGGTTTTGACACAGCAAATCGTGTAAATTTTCCTTGAATCCGCTCAATACGTCTAATATGAGTTATTTGAGTAGGCATCCATACAACGGATCTGTATTCTAAAACGGACCGTACTAATGAAACATATAGTGATTTTAATGTTAAGGGATCTTTAAATTCATCCCTCTGCCTCTTTAAAAATCCTTGCAAATGAAAAGCTTTAGATGTAAAATAATCGATATGCTCTTTAAACGATATCTTCTTATCAAATATTACACCTAGATCAGTTATACTTGAAGGTCTGTCAAGAGAAGCATTTCTGAAACTATAACGAAAGGATATGTGATGTGCTAAATGGTAAAATGACCTAGCTTTGCATTTAGAGGCATTTAGTTCGAATGAATTTGCCACATACCAGGATTCTAGACTATTCAAATCCTGTTGAAGGTCCATGCAATTACTAAAGGTATTTATAGTCATAAAAAGATTTAAATCATCTGCAAAAATAAAGGCAATTAGCAAATGAAAAACAGGAGATAATATCATTGATGAAAAGAATAAACAGAATAGGACCCAAATGACTTCTATGTGGTACGCCTTACTTTACATCAATCGCCTGAGACTTGCAGTTACCAATTTTCACGAACTGTATGCGGCCAACCAAGTATGAACCAAGCCATCCCAACAAGGAAGAGTGGAAGCCAAGTGATCTAAGTTTATTAATCAAAAGTGTATGATTAATCTTATCAAAGGCTTTCGTGAAATCTGTATAGATCACATCAACCTGTTTACCTGACTTAATGTCATTAATTACCTTATTAGAAAAGATTATTAAATTAGTATTAATAGATTTTCCCTTGACAAAACCATGTTGTTTATCGCAAATCCCGAGTTTTACGGCATCGTAAATTTTTTCAGTAACTAAATACTCTAACAACTAAGGAATTGGGTGAAGCTTTGTAATAGGGCGATAATTGTATGTTTTGAGCAACTTTTGAAAACAAGTGTAATAAAAGAAATTTTCCATTTATCAATAAAATATCCAGAAGACAGAGATGAATTTGAAGATATACGTTAAAGGAGAAAATTGTGAAGAAGCACACATTCAGAAGTCCAGTAGATATCAAGTCAGTCCCGTGGGAATAATTAATTTCTAAAGTAGAAAGGGCTCTCCAAACATCTTCCTCTCCCAACGATATCGCACCCGAGTCCACCATTGACGGAAGATATGAGTAATGACAGTCTGATGAGGGCATATTAGAATAATTATAAACGGATTTAAAGTAAGTAGCAAACAAATTACATATAGATTGAAAATTATTTGAGGAATTGTTTCCAAAATGCATTAAGTTGGGATAACCTGTACCAGAACGCTTATTATTTATATATGTCCAGAATGCTTTAGAATTTCTTTTAATCTTGGATTCTAAGTCCCATAAATATTGCTTATGCAGAAATTTATGCAAGAATTGAAAATCGCGGCGTAGACGAAAAAAATTATTTCTATCAGCACTATACTCCCACTTCTTTTATATGCTTTATGAGCTTTGTTTTTAGCATTCTTTAGACGTAACAAACTACGATTATACCAAGCACGGTAAACAAAACTATAGGCAGATAAACATAGTTCAATAGGTTTATGATGGAAATCAGTTGGAATTAATGGATTTTCTACTTCCTTTATGCTAGTACATGGTTCCATATCAACAAAAGCAAGATCCAAAAGCTTATTAAACGAATAAAAAACACTATTTACTTGCGATAAATTCATGCTAAAGATATTGTCAATTACGTACGACTCAAATTCTTGCGTTACATTCAAGGAAAAAAACTTCTTGTCCTCATCCGACCAGCTCCAAGAGATATGTTGATTTTGTAATGTAATTTTCAAAAATATTGAAATAATTCTCATCTTAGCCGTCGATATACAATCGAAAGTTCTTGTTAACAATTTTTTTCAGGGAAAATTTACAATTTTATATTTTTTAATCTGAAAATGTTAATATTTTTAACTTTTTTCCCTGAAATTGACTTTAAACATCCAACTAAAAAATATTTTCGTGCATTATGGTTCAACAAAGAATTTGGGCCGTGCCAAGATCATACATTATAGATTGACAATTTTTACATAAAAAGAAAATGTAGTTAATAAAGTGCAACAATAAGTACAACAATTTTGATTAGTTAAAACCTTAAAGATGCTACAGCCTCTAAATTCTAAAAGCATTTGGTCCAGTGTGCAGTAATCTGAGGGACTGTACAAACTTTCATAATTATGTTAAAGATATTAAACTTTAACGGTACTACTCTGTCAGTTGCCTATCTTAGAAAAAAAAATAACAGTTCATGTATCTTCCTCTGAAGTTAGAAGGCGTGCGCAAATCTTTAGGTGTCCTTGAACATGGAAAATAATATTTCTATATAGAGAGTTCTAGGATCCTGTTGGATTCTTCTAACTCCATTAGTAACCATTTTTTCTTTTAAATTTTTAAACATATCCAAAATATGAAGAAAAGTAGCTGAAAAATAAATTGCCATTAGAATAAAAAATATATGTTATATGGGTTATTTGTTATAAGATTGATCACAAAAATCTTCGCCTTATCTGCAGAAAAATTATAAATATGAGGCGACATGTTGAAAAAATAAAATTGTACTTTAGAGGGTTTTGTCTGACCCCAATACAGCTATGTCTCCAAGTGTATCGCTCAAACAGCACAATGCGACTGACGATCGTTGTACACATTTCGAGCGGCACAGCGCTTTAAGATTACTTAAAACCTTTCAAAGCTAGAAGTATTGACTATCGGCATTATTTGCGAAAATTTCATGCTTGGGTCTACTGGACCCCCGAATAGGGTTTATAAAAATAAGTAATAAAGGCAATGAAAGGGAGCAAAATAAATTCCAATTATTGTGCAGGATCCTCAAAACAGATGAAATTCAAGTAAAAAAGATATTCTTCTAATTCTGAGTGTTGCTAAATCCCTTTTCATTTTTCTGATATGACTGCTATCATCTCTTCTCCTCCGAACTGCCTCTGTCTTGCATTAAACGTCATATATCTATTGAACAAAAAACCAATCTCTCACGATATTTTAAGGTGAAAACAGTATTCAAATGAAAAAAAAGGGAATTTCGTGGCTACTTTACGATAAACCGAAGAAAACCTGTCTTTTGTAATTTCTTCTACGATGTATCTCTAGAACGCGTTGATATAAAAATCGAAGATCTTTTCAACGAATTTCCTATAAAAATTGTAGATACCAATTTGAAAATTGGTGAAATTTTATTTTATTTCATTTTTATTTATAAAATTTTATGTCAACAAAATTATTACAAATTATGTCAAAAATATTGTGATTCAATTTAAATTAAACATACTTAAATGAATGATGCAAATACATTAAATTAAAAAAGAATAAAAAAAACTACGTTTTAAGTTGATTAATCAAGATACGTTTTTATTGAGCATTTTAGTAATTGAAAATAAAGTTCCGTGAAAGTAATGGGGTCATTAAAAGTGTAATTAATACAACAAAACGGTAGATAGGCAGATAAAAAAAAATTTAATGGCTTCTCAAGAAGCGACAAGGAGTTGAAATATTTGGAAGGCCAAGTGGCTCAGGGGAATTTATTGCACCATGCAAGCAATCGTATACAAATCCTGAAGATGTCCCGGCTCCTCTCAATGGTGTCGATGGTAAGCAATTTGAGCCTATCAGCTTGAGGTGGCAAGACTACATGATAGCATCGTTTCAGGGAAGGCCGCAAAGAGCAAATCTAAGAAATTGATACTGGACTGCCTCGATCTGACTAATGTGGACGGAGTAATATGGTGCAAACAGGACTGACATAGTCGAAGATCGTCCTAACAAAAACACAATAGAATGCCTTGGTGACAAATGTCTCATTAAACTTTTGAAACCAACTCTTAATATGTGAAGCGCAAAAGCAGTGTTAGCCATATTGACAATAATAAAAATGTGGATTTCAAAGGAGTGTTTTGAATAAAAAAAAACCAGATCCTCGGTGCTGTCAAGTCTGGACAATAACCTTCCATTTATTGAGTAAATCAAATACTATAGTCTACGCTTACGATTATTAGACATAACAAAATCCTCATCAATATTCAAAGGAAGAAAATTATTAGAACAGCAAGAGTAGAAGGTGTGAAAATTAATCAAGTCAGAGTCATCGTCATTCGAGATAACGCTGCAGGTACTTGCGAGTATATTTTTTGTAAACTGTCTGTTAATGGAGTGAAGTGTCTAGTTGAAGCAGTCTATTAGCCTCCCAACTGCTCATCTATGGAGTCCCTTAATAATGATCTCTTAAGTGTTTCACCCCAATACCACAATGTGGTAATTGGAGGAATTTCCAAGTTTTGCTGGATGCTTTGGACCTACAGAGAGTCAATAATTACCCAAAATACTTCTTCTGTAGGACACCCTCTTTGCTAGATGTCTTCCTTACTTCCTTAATTCGAATCATATTCGAAATTTAATTGAGGAACGAGATATTGCATATGATAAATGGAAGCGCTATAGATTATCGGCTTTTCATGAGGAATATCGAGTACTACGGAACAGAGCAGTGGCTGTTGTCCGCAAAGCTAAAAAAGCGCTATTACTCTTCCATCCTAAATGTTAAACTCCCTAACAAAATCCTGTGGAAAAATATCAAAAGAAGTGGATTTGTCGCGTCTAAACTGAACTCATGCGCAATTGATCCTGACGAACTCAATCATGAATTTGTTTCAAGTCATGTGAGCAGTTCTGCTGTTAATTTGGATAATGATGAATCAGTAAGTGTTTCTCTAGATCAAACCCAGTTTAGTTTCCTAAGGACTAATATTCAAGAAGTAGCTACGGTAATGGACAGCATTAAATCTACTGCTGCTGGTGTAGATGGCCTAAATCCTAAATTTGTAAAAACGCGCTCACCTGTGATTCTTCCTGGCCTTACACACAACTCATGCTTCACAAGTTCCATTTTCCCTAGAGCTTGGAAATCTTCAAAGATAGTTCCTGTTCCTAAGGATACTAAGGCACAATGTTTGGACTATCGCCCAATTAGTTTGCTATTATATATTTCTAAAATAGTGGAGAAAATAATGTACCTGCAAATCTCTATATTTTTTTATTTTGAATGAACTCTTACACGACAATCAGTCAGGGTTTCGTTCTGGACATATTAGTTGAACAACTGCTTTACTTAAGGTAAGCAACGATATTTCGCGGAGAATTGACGAGGATGAATTGTCGGTATTAGTCTTCTTAGACTTTTCAAAGGCTCTTGATACAGTGGATCATTTGCTTGATACAGTGGATCACAGGCAGTTTACATGAACGGAACCCATTCCTCCTTTTTACCAATATCCTCTGGTGTGCCTCAAGGATCGATCCTTGGTCCCTTATTGTTCTCCATGTTTCTCAATGACATATTTCGTCAAGTTAAGTTTGTGATTTAAATCTCTATGCAGATGATGTACAATTGTACATCTCCAATCGTATTGGTTTGATTGAGGATAAAATATTTCATGGTAATGAAGATCTTGAATCAATTCATTTATGGTCCTTGTCGAATAATTTAAAACTCAATTCAATTACATCTAAACGCATGATTATATATAGGGTAAAATTAAACACAGATGGATATTCATCTGTGACTATTGATTATACTATTATTCCTTTTGTCGACTCCGTTAAGAGTCTTAGGATTATATTTAATAGCACATTCACATGGGATGACCACATTAATTCTGTTATCAGAAAAATTTATGGTGGACTTCGTACATTGTGGACATCCAGCTATTTCACGCCAATGCCCACCAAATTACTTCTTGTTCATGTTACAGTTTATTTTAATATTTTAACTCTATCTTGTACAAATTGGAAAGATCCTTAAATCTTAATTGTGCAATGTTTCTTGAATAAATTTGAATTTGAATTTGAATTTCAAGTCTGATAGACAAAAATAATTCTTTTATCTTTGGAAGAAGCTCAGGAATTTCATAGCATTTATAACAGATTGAATTACTAAAGGCTAATTTTAAAAAAATCAATAAACAAATTGACAATAATTCTAGATAGAAATTTCAGAAAGAACTTTCACACAATCTTACGAACATTTTTCAAAACAAAGATGTCTGCCTTCATTTACAGGCATTCATCTAGCCCTATGCATAGATTATCACAAATATATGTCTTAAATCCAGTTGAATAGAAAACAAGTTGATTCTAGATTAAAATCTCGATGGAAAAGAAGCTTCACATACCTCAAATGTATTCTGCTCTATTGAAGAAACAGATTGACATGATTTGCATCGTCTAATATTCGATAATTACACAAATTTTCAGCAACCTCCTTGATAATTCGATAAATTACACAAAAAATAACAACAAATTCCTTGTAAATTGCACTCCACAAGTATAATGCGTTTGTAATTTTACAAACTGTTAAATGTTGCCACCAATGAACTATGGAAAAGTCAAAGAACTTCAAGAATATGTCGAGGAAAATTACGAAAGTAAATATTCGAGGTAATTTCCTAATTTTCATTTCAAACAGGATGTATATGGCGTGCCGATGTGATTATATATTGGTTATACTTACAACACTTCACAAAGGCTAGCCAGAATGCAATTAATTAGATCCTTTAGCTTCTCTGCCAGGACTTTATCTTAATTACAAATCGTGGCAACAATAGTCGCTGGCAGGCCGTGCAACTAATTGCACCCTGCAGCTTCTATGCAAGTCACCTAGTATAGGTAGGTCTAGGTACTACTCCATTCTATACTCTACTCTATACTCTACTCTACTCACCTAGGTATAAGCTTTGAATTCAAGCCGCCCAATCATAAACACCTGACTTTAGTGATTTCCGTGGACATCCACAGTACCATATAGTATAGCCAATGGTATGGGGAAGGGGAGTTATACACAGAAGAGGGAACTCTCTACAGACATGGGAAATTGAAATGGACCCGAATACGAGAGAAATCTGTCAGGTTATGTAAGGTCAGTGACCAGCGCTTCAGTAGGTAGTGCATCGTCGGAGGAAAAATCAGGAGAGAGAAAAAAAAAATTTGGGTCACGCAATGCCATAGTTGGCTGTCAATGGAGGCAAAATTTATTCCAGGATTCTCTCTTTGAATTCAGTTTTTGTGTGGCTAGAAACCGGTTGGCAAGATTAATCCCTTTTCACTCTTAATCGGTTTTAATTAAGGTTTGTCACGGAGGGTGGATAATCAATTCCGTGTGATGAAAATATACGTTGAACTGAAGATATTTAATGCGCTCCCAAAAACTTTGTTTTATGTGTCTACATCTCTTCGGTATTATGATGGTCTCGAGTACCAGTTATAAGCCCTGAATCAGACAGAATCCCTCTATTGCTGCGATATCTATACATATACCTATATTCTTTTGTATGATTGTATATGTATGCACGTTTGCTGGTGACATGATACATGAAATGTTCATTGAGGATAACACCCTATGCCTGTATCTGACTATATAGTCTAAGGATAAATATGAATTTTAATTCATGTTAAGTTGGAAGAATACTATCAAACTTGTGCTGTCATTTATCCCTATCGTGTTTAATCAGGCGAATTTTAGTTTCTCTAGAGAGTCCTTAAAGAAGGTCTGATTTCGGGATTACACACATGCACACATACTCACATGTGTTAAACAATCAAAAAGACTTTCACCTGTAACAATTTTGGGTTTAAGTAGAAACAGGTTTTGTGCATTTTTAATGTACCTACACACACACACACACACACACACGTATATATTTGATTGCCGAAATGAAAAGTCATGCAATAATTAATAAAAAATGCTATCAGAAGGATTCTACCTGATTGCACTATAAAATAAAAAAAAAAACTTTGGCAGATAACTGGGTAAATGGCGTGATAATTCACTGGGATATTTGTTTTGTCCGAAGATTTATGGGAATGAAATGAATCCGTATTGCGCAAATTAAGCTTGAAAAAGGAATAATGGGAATAAAGGCAGAAATTATATCCTTTTGTCTTCAGAAATTAATCAAAATTGCCAGAAATGTCCTGTATAGGTATTTAGGGTTGCATACGAATAATTAATTTAAGTAATGTGATTGGAAAAGAAAATTTTTATGATTGATGGTTGCCAGTCATATGATTAAGTAATAGTTACAGCATTTTTTAATTTTTTAATGACTTAATGATTATAAAAGCATTTTTGAGTATATGTAGCTCTGGTCTGGTTTTATTAAGAAATTTAATGCATTTCAATTGGGAAGTGTTGTTACGCCCCCCAAATCACTTTGTGTGTGTCTTTAATGTTGTGCGTGTCGTTTGTAAGATTTATGATGCTCTTGCCAAATTCTTATTTCTAGAGCCACTAAATTGTTCACAAACTTCTTCTGTGGAGAATCTATCGCCTACGTCAGCGGTGTCCAACAAAAATTCGTTTGTAGCCACAATCGCTATTTTTAAGTAATATCATTCGCCACATTAAAAATTAATGTAAAAAATATGTTTTATGTACGTTTTTTTATTAGTTGTTTTATTAAATTCATTACATATATTTTATCATTATAGTTCACAAGATAAAAATAGATAAGATAAAAAAATCTGAAAATTCTTAATGTGATATTTGGCAATTTTTTTCTTGCACCATGCCCTTAAAATCTGGTATAGAACCCACGTTAACTACAGATTTTAGTTCTGCCTCCAAATATCTGTCAATAATATTGGATCGATTTTGATTTTATGTAATTTACAGCTGAAAAGGTGGAAAGGCAGGACACAGAACTAATAAATAAAGACTACAAATACATACTGAACAAACTAAAACCGTAGTATTAGTCATACAATTTTAAACTTTTCCTCAACGACCGCTTAGTTTCATATTTGCCGTCGTAGCCAGTAATTGTCTTTTCTGTTCTAAAGTCTATTTTAATTTATTAATAATGTATTTTTCTTTTCTTACTTTAATTTATTTTCCATGTTGCTTATTTGTTATTTATTATTATCTTTAAGAACTATTTATACGCGCCATAGACAGACATAAGGTATTTAAAATATTTATATTTAGAATTTTTTAAAAAAACTTGAACTCATATGTTAATTTTATATGTACAGGGTGGGCCAAAAGTCACCATGGGGGCCAAAAGTCACCATGGGGTTTAAAAATTTAATAACTTTTTCGTTTATATTTTTTTTTTATTTTTTGTTTTAGATTATATAAATAACATCTGGAGAATAAATAATGGAGAGATTCAGAACTGAACAAAGAACCACAATAATAGAATTTTATTACTTAAGTCAGCGATCAATTATTTTAACGCAAAGAGCATTTTTAAACCCCATGGTGACTTTTGGCCCACCCTGTATTATTCTGGTTCTTTGTTCAGTTGTGAATCTCTCCATTATTTATTCTCCAGATGTTATTTATATAATCTAAAAAAAATAAAAATAAAAAAAATATATAAACGAAAAAGTTATTAAATTTTTAAACCCCATGGTGACTTTTGGCCCACCCTGTATATAGAGCTCCTGAAGAAGGGCCGCACTTGGACCCGAAACGTCGAGAAATGTTTTAGTAAATTAAATACTTTTCAACAAAACGATCGGTGTATAACTGAAAATAACCTTTCCAAAAAAATCCGTCATTTGTTGTCAATGAAATTGTTATTACACAATATACATAGAGGTTTTTGGTCTTGGTCCATCACAGCAAATTCTAATTCTCACTTGAGTATCTGAAATGCATAACTGAATATCTCCGTAAGAAAGCAATTCGAGAAAAGAGCTAAAGTTTATTTGGAATGATTTAAATGTAGCTGATATGGGAAATTAAAATTAGTTTTCTTCTTTTCACCAACGTTTCCCGTTGTATTTCAACGCTTCTTCAGGGCTATAAAAATACATTACAAAAAAAAAAATCATTTGACAACAGTAAGACATTAAAATTATCCACCCATTACCTCAAGAAATTTTAAATAGGATTTATATTAACCATTCTCAAATTTTGGGTGCATATATTATCTGCAATTCTTACGACTTTTCAGGGCAACGTTTGACCATCCACTGCATTAGGAGTAAGTAAAACCAAATCCAAAATATAGTTGAATGGAATAGTCATCGATCACTGAGAGAAGATTATTAGGGTGGAGCGAAAAACAACATTTTTGAATTTCATGTAGCCTATATGCGGAATAGTTGCCTTTGGTTAAATGTAATTATTGTGCAAAATCTCATTTTAATCGTATTTGTCCTTTGGCTGCCAAAACGACCTTGTTTTTTTAGCTTTGTACTATAAATAGCCAAAAAACTTGCATAGTTTTTTAAGTAAATGCACATAATATTTAGGACCATTCGAGCTCTTACTATTTTAATTTTAATACAAATTGACCATATTCTTCGGAAATAATCATCTAGAGCCATGCCTTGGCAACAAGGGGATGGGCTAGTTGCAGGGGAAGGTGCTTCAATTTAGCAGTAACTGCCGCAGTGCAGTTGTTTGGGTAGCATTGTCGTTCTTTCGTGAATAAGTTTATTGTTATAATTTATCTATAAGAAGAAAAGCCTCAAACGCGTTTAGACTCGTTCTGTCCGATATTTGGTGATCCAAAAACGTTTAAAGACAATATACCTCCGACCTAAGCCGACATTATTAGATATTATTTGTTTTTAAGACAAGAACGTTTAAATTTAAATAAACAAGAGCCGAGTTTGGAAAAAAGTTCAATTTCTGTAGTATCTGATCAACAAATTTTACACAATATAAAAGAGTATCACAAGAAATATCACGATATTAAAAAGCCTATAAAAAAAAGGATGACAAGTTAAATATGTCACAAAACTATTCGTTTTAGAGAAAAACAATTATTTGATATTTCATTGTGTAAATGTAAAGACTATTTGAAGTGTTCTTGTAAAATTAAAGTAGCTATAAATGAAAGGAGCTTTTTAACAAACCAGAGAACTTTAAGGAAAATGGTTATTGGCAAAGTTGATATAAGGACAAATAAAATCCTTGAAAAAAGATTAGAGCGTAAAAAGAATGCTGACCCGAGAACGAAGCATAAATCCAAAGAGGACGATGACATTTGTCAAGTAACATCGAATTCCTGGAAAGATTGCCCTAGGAACCGCAAGAGCGACTTTAAAGTTCCAAAAAATGTTGAAATCTTAAACGCGCCTTCTACTTCTCAGATGAGAACAAAACTCCCTTCTTTAGCACAGGCTTGTGATCGAACAGGAGTCTCAGACAGATCTGCAATTCTTGTTAATGTTGCCCCAAAAAATCATGGAAATAATAACAGCGGAAGAATCATCCAAAATAATATACCGAAGTAAAATTAGGAGAGAAAAGTTAAGACTCGTAAGAATGTAAAAAAGATGCATGAAGAACAAATAACCTGTGTCTATGGAATATATTTTGATGGAAGGAATGATAAAACTTTGATTTAAGTAAAGAAAGGAGATACTCTTTCAAGAAAGACAATCACAGAAGAATATATAGTATTAGTTTCAGAATCGGGTTCGGTTTATCTCGGTCACATAACTCCGTCATCTGTAAGTGCTAAAAATATTAAAGAAGCTTATTGGATTTTCTGGACAAAAACATAGATATTTCTGAGGTGCAAGCAATTGGATGCAATGGGACAGCGGTAAATACAGGTTATAAAAGTGGAATAATACGGCAACTTGAAAATTCTTTGGCACGTCCTCTACACTAGTTTGTGTATTTAGTGCACGCTAATGTACTGCTATCTATTGCAGTATTTAGATGGAAAAACTACTGGACCAAAGCGTTATTGCGGAGAAATTGGAAAAAAATTAGAAAACTGCGAAAAACAACAGGTTGTGAAGTTAAAAAAAATAGATGTTAATTTTCGTGATATGGATCTTACCGAGCTAAGTACAGATAAAATTTTCCATGGGAACAATTTTGCCAAGTCTAACACAACGAGAACCTGGCAAAATGACACACTTAAGATGGTTAACAACTGCCAACAGAATTTTGAGATTCCTTCATACAATTTAAATATAATTACAGAATATATTATGAAAGTCTGCGCACCCACCCGATTTGCACTTAAGGTCCGACAGCCATAACATTTTTGGCGGCATTATAAAAAAAGTAGATTTTCGCCTGAAGCCTAAGAAGGTAGCAGATCAAGTACTGCAAATAAATGGTTACTACGATCACCCTGAAAATTTGTTATTCACAATGCAAGCTGACGAAAGGAAGCATATTAGAGAAGTAGGTCTTCCGAGGTTATTAAAATGCAGACAAGCAAAACATAGTGAAAACCAAGTTCGTTAATTTGATATTCCCCATTTTAATTTTAATGCAGATGACTACTTTGAACTAGTTAACTGGCAGTAAATAACACTTACAGAGCCGCATCTGAGAGTAAAAATGTTGAACAGTGATCTCCAGGAAATGAAAGGAAGGATTTATTAGGACTAGAAATGCCTCCAGAATATCCCTACCAAAATTCGAGACAAAACATCAGTATCACCAAGTTTTTATAGACAACTGAATATAATGAAAATGATTAAAAGGGTGGATGTGTGGTGAACTCGACTTACAGCCACCTCCACGGGATGATTTCTGGGTTATTTTCATTCAGGAAGCAAGTTTTCTGGATAATTATTATGAAAATAAGCGAAGAGCTGCGTAAAAGTATTTCACTTTTTGTTTTTTTAATTTAGATGTCAAATTGGCAGCCGAAGATGAAGTCTTAGCAAACCAATTTTTTGTATAGTAATTCACTTCTAAAAGAGTCAACTATTCCATATATAGGCCAAGTGATTACTGAAAAAAAAATTTGTTTGGCAATTTTTGCTCCACCCTAAAGATTATGCATTAGCCTTCATTTAAAAAAACGATTTTTCGATAGGGTTTAACATAGGCGAGTAAGTAGGCAACACTTTTAGTGTTAAATTCGTTTGAGATAACATATCACGAAATTGTTGTGTTTTGTGTATTCTCACATTATCTATAATTAAAAATGCGTCACTAAGCGATGGATTTGTTTGCAATTTTTCAACAAGTTCGCGCAGAAATAGAGAAAGCCTATCGGAATTGCAATTCCTTGGTTACTTATCGCAGCAATAGGTTCGTCGTTTCTGCCACGTTCTGCAGGAATTATAACTCGAGTACGGGTGCCCCTTTTTGAGCGGGGTTAAGATCTTCTAAGACGAAGATTAAAACCACGAATGTAACACTAAACTAAAGTTTAAGTTTTTTTGTTAACAGTTGAAACTCATTCCTTAAGGGTTTAAAATCATTTGTTCAAGATTTAAATTTATATGTTAAGGCTTTAAAATCATTTGTTTAAGGTTTAAATTTATCTGTTAAGGGTTTAAAATTATTTGTTCAAGGTTTAAATTTATTTGCTTAAAGTTTAAACTTATTTGTTAATGGATTAAAAAAAATCTGAGAATGCTATAGTTCACTTGTTAGCTACCTCTTCTGCGAATTGGAGGAATTAGCTGATGAGAAGTTGTTGGACCTTTTGACGTTCATTCCATTCCATTGACAGTTGATATCCTGATGTTGAATGAGGAAACTAGAACTTTTCAGAACCTGAAGGACATGTAGATATATCCTTTGTATGGAAATCGAGTCAAAAGGTTTCACACTATTCTATTGTTCTTGCGACACTAATTTTTAAAAATTCTGAATAGTTTCTCCAGGATGACAGATTTATCACAATATCACTCGGTAGAAGTTGTTCTCTGAGGTTTATTGTGTTTGGATTCGCCACTCAGACCATCTTTTTCACCTCAGGGGGTCCCATTATCTCCATCGTTGCTTAAGATTTTTATATTTAGTGTGCAGACCTAAGTCAACATTATTTGGCATCAAGTTGGTATTGATTATGAACAGTTTTTAGTTTTAACAGACTAATTATTGCCAAATTAGTATGCTCAGAATGACGTTAAATTTTAGCCAAGTCGGTATACCTATATCATGGCTATTCTCTCATTGAAGCTAACTCCTGCTAATACAACTGTCAGCATTCAATCTGTGACATATCTTCAGAAGCCGTAAAAATCATTACCTATCCAAAACATTATCTGAAGAATGGAATAGCAATGGATGTGCAAATCTCAAATTATAACGAACTATTGCAACATTCTACTATTACCCACTTTGGCGCCTTTGTGAATACATAGCGACTCGCCGAGCCTTGCTTTAAAATAGTTGAATGAAAGAATATATTCCGAGTATATGTATAAGGTAAGGTTTGTTCTAATATATGCACCATGAGCCTACAGGCCTCTCAAAACTTATCCACATTTCAGAGCACTATAGTATGCTTTGATGGTCTCGTCATCTGTAGTGTATTTCTCGAGGAAATCTCGTTAGATCCAGGAAAAGAAGCTACATGCAGCAGAGAGAAATTTTTGAATACCGATACTGTTGTTGTGTCCTAAACATGTATATATTTTAACTTAACTACTATTACTTCTCAAGGATGGTGGAAAATGAACTGTACATTTAAGACAACCCTTATTTAACTAAGATACGGGTGTAGAGCAATTAAAGCAAAACCACAATCATTTAAATAAAGACTAAAGTACTCGACTGCTATAAAATGGATCATTAGCAACCCTGACCCGCAAACATTACACAATTTTGTTCAAGCCGACCTAAAACAGGTTACACCAGAAACTCTCTAATTATTTCATTTGTGTAGAGTTGTGCAATTTTAACACCATTAAAGTTTGTGTCCCAGACCTTAGTAGCACAAAATCTCTAGAAATGTCAAATTCAAGAAATTTCATGCACCTGTGAAGTTACTTTTAGCAGCTGCAAGAGTTTCCTTCCATCACTGGAGCGCTTTACTAACATACATAACGCAATTTTTCAACAAAGTTCACCTGACAAAATCGGAAAATTCTCTAGATTTTTTTCCGTTTTTTTTTCCTTGGGTTTTTTTTTTTCATTTTCCATTTTCCATTTTAAGGACAAACCTGTAACTCTTTATATCAGTCCTCAAGCGAGAAATCAAAACTGAACAGCAGCACTGGTCTTCGACTTTGTCAGGAAGACTGCTCCATCCGGGTTTCCTTTAGTACCGGATTCACTTCTTAATGACTACCGGGATGTTGGGAAAACTTTAGCTGGAAGATATTTTCATAAATGCATCTCGGGCAAATGAAACTCAACTCCCATTTCATGTGCCATAAGGATGCCGGCTGGGTCACAGGGTTACTCTGCATGTGTGAAATTAGTGCACAGAGTCAGAGGGTATACCTGATGATTGTATCGAGTAGTAAGTATACTCTCTCTCTGTGCTTACCGTTTGGAACACATTATATTCCCCCTCGCCCACTCCCCCACAATTCCATCCTCATAATGCCGTACAGTATCATAGTGTGGGTGAATGAGTTCTACCAAGATCCCCTAAGGACATTTCGATTCAGATATTCATACAGAACTTAGTTTTAAAAGGAGCATAAACACGTACGCCCTGTATAATAGCCATTCATACTGAGGATTACATTTATGTATATGCACCCGTTGTTTGTTGCTTACACATTCATACCTGAGCATAGGATTGCTCTCCTACGACTATAGCCGCTTATTACACGCTACGCAAATAATAGGATATTCGCTTTGGGAGTCATTCCGTGGAGGTGAACGATGCTATAGATGTGCAACTCTTCATGTTTATATAAACATTTGGAAAGTCCTACTAGGAGTAAATATATGTATGCAGAAACATATGTAGGTACATAGATCGGTGTAAATGTATATATCTATATATGATCCACCTAGGAGAATTCATTGTAATAGGTCTGAGCAGGAATTTTGAACTGCTCATCTAGTTGGCCTCTATTTCGAGGATGCTCGTTTGTCAACTATTAATTAGCTTTAATATTCCTTTTATGGTGTACTCAAAATCCATGTGTTTTATGCGCATATTTTAGTGAAAAGTTGGGTAAACAAAGTGTAAATCAATATTTTCAATTAATTTGGATTTAAGAGCTTGAGTTGCTGGCTGCTGTTCTTTAAACCTTTTAAACCTACTTTTTCAGTTCGAATGTCTTTAAATTTGTAGACCTGTGATTCATATAATTTACGCCTTAAGATTTCATACCAGGACAGCTGTTACCAACTGAAGGATATAAGATTTTACATTCTTATTCTCATCATCGTCTTCAAACTTGTATAATCGTTCCTATCCACCAAGTAAAAGAGGCGGAATGCAAGAAATTCCATGGAGTTGAATAGGGTGAAAATTTTAGTTAGCATACAAGAGCAGCTCCGCAACTAATGACGACTAAGTTTATGATTGCATCTGCATGACATCTCCCAATAATATCAGGTTTGACTTAACTTTTTAAGCCAACGGGTGTATTTTGTGTTGCTTGGAAATCTTCATTTGTTATTCCTGTTTTCAAAGATGGAAAAAGGGACTTGGTTATTATGGTAATTATAGACCTATGGCTAAATTGTCTGTTATACTTATGCTTTTTGAAAGCATGGTTTATGAACTGCTGACTTTTGATTGTAAGCCATTAAACAACAACATGGCTTCATTAGTGCAGATCTACATCAGCCATCTTGACACTTTTAACATCCTTTATTGCTAATAATCATAAGAAGCGGTTTCAGACTGACTGTGTCTATAGTGACTTCTATAAAGCCTATAAAAAAATCACCATAGTGTGCTGCTGTTTAAGCTGTTAAAAATAGTGTTCTCTCCATTGTTGGTTGATTGAATCTCATATTCTTTATGTAGTAGAAATTTTAAAGTCCTCTTCAGAAACGGGATTTCAAGTGTTGTTTGTACGCAGTCTGAGGTTCCACAGAGAAGCCATCTTGGTCCCATATTGTTTGCCTTATTTATTAATGACCGTGTATATGTGATAAAATTCTCTAAATTTCTTATATATGTTGACGATGTTAAGATCTTTAAACAAATTCATTCACTGTGTGATTTTGTATACTCTTACGCAATAATGTATGTGCGTTAGATTTGTGGCGTCAGCATAATAATTTATTTCTAAATATTCTCAAATGTAGTTATTTTCGTAAGTTACCGTACGTTTTCTCCTTTGGCGTACCAGTATCATATTAACAATGTTCCTATAAATGTAGTAAACCAGATTAAGGATCTGGGCATTATCTTTGACTCAAAACTAACTTTTCTCGCCATCTTGATTATATTATTGGGAGAGCCCTTCCCATCCCTGGGTGTTTTAGGCGCTGGGATAAAGAGTTTAATGACCCGTACCTATTACGTTTCTTGTATGATTCATTTGTGAGGGAATACGGCTGTCAAGTGTGAAGTCCATATTATAGTGTACATATAAATACGATTAAATCTATACAGAAAAAAAATTTATGTTCTGCCCTTCGTTGCCTTCCATGGAACAATAGGTTTGAGCTTCCACCATATTCTGATCGACTGGTTTTTATTAATATGATGTCGCTCCATAAGAGGCGTGAGTTCTTATTGTGTGTTTTTATTCATAAAGTTTTGACTGGATTAATAGATTCTCCTGAAATTCTTAAATCTATTTCGTTGAATGTTACCGGTAGAATTTTAAGGTACCGCGATATTATTTTTATCGAGAGTTATCGAACGAATTATGGATTTTAATATTGATACAAGAACAATTAGAAATTTGTGAAGGGGTTTTTGATTTTTTTTTTGATTTATCGTTTTTTCTCAATTAGTCATTATGCAACTTTTATATATAAGTCATATTATTTATTTATATATGTTTGCAAAATATTAAATAATAAATAAATAAAAGAGGCCAAGTCAAGACGATTTAAGTTCTACGATCTCGCCGGATAGCTGATATCACCATTTCATAAGATGTTGTGGCTTGTGAAATGTCTGAGTCCTTATCCTCCAATTGGTGATACAAAAAAGATTGTTAGCATATTCTGTCAATATCCAAATACGGCAATTTTGCTTGTTCATAAATCCACAAAGGTGAAAATGAGCTATAATTAGTGATTTTCTTTGAAAAACCACTCCTGGCTCATGAATCCATTCGGTACATTTACAAAGCACTTGATGGTGTCTAGGCCTTAATTCTTGATGTTTTTTTTCTGTCTTGTATTATCGAAAAGTATAAATGCAAACTGGTTACTGACATATATACATATACTATACTATTCTAAATGGCTCTGCGATCATTCTAAAGTGTCATTCATTACAAGGGATTGAGCTTAAGGTTCTAACATGCAAAAATGTTAGTACTACTAGCGAAGAAAAAATTCACGAAATAGCACTCGAGTACAGAAACCACGTTGGTGATATGAACATTTCATCCTGTTCTGGCAAGTGAAGTCTAAAAACTCTTAAAATTGTATTAAATCCTCAGAGGAATGGCTTTATCGAAACTAGTGAAAGTTGACACCAGTTTCAGAGCAGATTTAGCACAACACTAAGTACAAGTTTTGTATGAAACCCAATGAGGTGTTCGATCCCTTCATAGAATTACCATCAAATTAAAACCGCATCTCTGTGTAGATCCTTATGTTGCTTATAAAAATTATGGAAAGTTGCATCGATCCTAAATATAAATTTCTTTTTTAAATATATTTTATTGTTGGCTACACCCACAAACAAGCTGATGAGTTACATAAATTTTCAGATGTAGCAATCCTATAACATTTTCAAATTTTACTTCAAAGGCAAACTAAATCTTGCAATGGCTTTGTAGCGTTGTACTGAAAAAAAGATGAGTCTCAGTTATTTATAATGTCCTAGAGAATATGTAAAAATCTATGAAATTGGTTGTGACCACTATTTACAGTTCAACAATGTTCCAGGAAAAAATTCGGAAAACCCCTTTAACGATTTAACGAGTCTCTTTCAAAGCTTAGAGCATAGACCAAGAGCCTATCCTAGGTATTAACTAAATGATTCTTAGACCAAATTATCAAAATTTTGCATAGAATTAAGGTCAGGGACGACCAAGCGGTTCACCCCACCCCATTAATGGCGAAAAATTAAAGGAATTATACAATAAAATGAAATTGGCGAGTTTTTTATCTTTCATATTAGTACATTAGTAGGTCTGAAAAAATTTCTGAGTAAAAACTTACTTGAGTGATGGTGAAGTTATGTAGGAAGTAGGTAAAACTACACGAACGGTTTTCCTGCAACATCGTTAAAAAAGGAATATGAAGTGCGGAATGACATTTGAGATTGAATTAAAATTGAAAATTTGGCTCGTGACACTGATTTACGCGATTCAGTTTATTTGCAAATCTGACAGGACCAAGTTGCTATTCCAAATTAAAATTCATTTAATTTTTCAAAAAAATTATTATAATATACAAAAGCAAGCAATTTTAAAAAATTGTGTCTATTTTTGAGGCAAGCCCGTTCCGTTAACTCCTACACGAAATTGTCTGTCCGTTTATTTATATAATTCTTTTTTACTATTTTCGACACTCTCGTAGACTCACTATTGGTCATCACAGTGAGCTGAAATCTGGCACACAAGTTCACGTCGCCTGACAATTGAATCTATCAAAATTTGAACTGGAAATTTCCATGGAAAACCCGAAAATCGGGTAAAATCATTTGAAAATTTTGGTACAAATTTGATTAGTGATAAATCCGTTTCAGGAAATATGCAGAGTTTTCCGATTTTTCCGAAAAATTTTCCGGAATTTTCCGACTTTTCCGGAAAATTTTCCGGTAAAAAGTTTTCAAAATTATCCTGGATCAAGTTCCCTATCAACTGGCATCATTACTTTCTCTCCGACAATGATGAAAATTCATGTAAAACGCTTTTCCGGAGTTTTTCAGACCAAGGAAGCGTTTTGCAGCCTAAGACAAAGTTGTAGAGCGAAATGAGTTGCATAAAGGTGCTTTTGTGGAAAACTCCGTGGAAAACCCGGAAAAGCGAGGAAATCATCGGACAAATTTTCATCGATATGATTAGTGATAAATCTGTTTCAGGAAAAATGCAGAATTTTCCAATTTTTCTGGAATTTCCGGAATATTCCGACTTTTCCGGAAAATTTTCCGACAGAAAAGGTTTTATAAGCTATGCGGAATCATTTTTTTTCCATCCTACTGGCATCAATACTTTCTCTTCAACAATCACGACAACTTGCATGAAAAATCGAGGAAAATTCATGTAAATTTTTAATAAAAATTCATAGTAATAGAAAAAGTCTGTAGAACACATGGAAAATTGGGAAAATTCTTTAAATCAGTGTCTTTTCAGCCGTCATAAAATTGTTTTAAAATATCTCCATACAGCACGTAATAACAATTTAGTTAACGTGAAAAAGGCAGAAAATAAAATAAGTAAAAAACGAGTTTCCAAACAAAACTTAGGCCAAGCCGCATGAAAAAGTAGAAAATAAACTTTTCTTCACACACAGAGGTGGACTCAGATTTTATTCGCTGACAATCACCGATATATTTCAGTATGATCAATCAGAGGTAATAAGTGATTTGATTCATGAAGAAAAAGAATATTCAAGAGAAATGTCCCAAACAAAAAATCTGAGTCCACCTCTGTGTGTGAAGAAAAGTTTATTTTCTACTTTTTCCTGCGGGTTGGCCTCAGTTTTCTTTGAAAACTCGTTTTTTACTTATTTTATTAACTGTTAAAAGCTGAGAAAAATGAAAAACTCGAATTATGAGTTTTATTTTTTGAGAGAAAAATAAAAATCATTTTTAAATGCTAAACCGAGAGAGAAATATAAAACTTAAGATAAGACTGTTACTCAGAAGAAAATAAAATTATCTTTTTAACTATTTCATTAGAAGATAAAATATAAAATATCAATAACAAAGCGTTAAAACCAGACTTTTTAAATATTTCTTATAACTCTTTCGCTCCCTAAAACGACATTTCATTCATTTCCTACCTCTTCAGCTTTGCACGCTCTTTACTATGTTTTGCTCGTAATGTGTATAATTCAGGGCAGGTAATTTTCATGTAAGTTAAAAGTCACAAGTAACCGGTAATTGTATGACTAAAAAAGAAACAGTCATTATATAAGCGTTTCATTTTAATTTGTATTATAAAAGTTTTTAATAACCGGTAAATTTTAATGTATATTTTTCAGTGAAAAAATGATTTTATTTATCGGTCAAATAATAAAAGTCAAAAAACGACTTTTATTTTACAAATACAAATACTTTTATTTTTCAAGTAAATTAAGATTCCCCTGTTTTTAGTGCTTGTTTTGTATTTATTTTCGCATACTATAACGTATAACACTTTTTTAACAATAATTCTTCCATATTCCGCATACATTTTACTGTGAGTTTCTACTTTCAACAATACTCCAAAATAAAAAATTCTTTAACTTACACTTAAATACTTGGCTGAAGAATATAAAAGTCAAAGAAAATGCTTTTATTGTTTGAGTGAAAAATAAAAGTCGGCTTTTGACTTCTATTATTTGACTGAAAAATATACGTTAAAAATTAAAAATTTTTATTGTAAAAGCTTATCTTTATTTACTTTTATTAAAAAAGTCAAGTTTTTCATGGTCATGCCACGAGTTGAAAGAGCTTTTAAAAATGTACACACCATTAAAATATTTTTTGTTGTATTGTCTATTTTCTATGTGACTTTTTTGTTTGAAAATTAGAAAATACCGGTTATTTTCGAGCCCTGTAATATTTCCTTTTGACTTCCTCAAATTGAATTTCTAGTTGCACTGCAATGTTTTTAATGCATATTTTCAGTTATTTTGGTCATGGTAATAATCACTTCGGACATACCACAATTATGCTTTCGCACCCATACCAACTTGATCAAGCGAAAAATTTCCTCCTATTTCCAGTTTACTTTTCTTTAAAATAATAACAAAAAAAAGCAACAATGAATTTTGAAGATTTTTGAATTAAAATTTGGTTATTTACCGCACAAAATTAAGCAACTTCTAAAAAAACTTCACCCTCAACCTTAGCAAAAGTTTCATCCAAAGTAAAATTCTCATACTGCGCTTGCAACCATGTCTTTAGATGTTTACACTTTGTCCAAGACTGCGACAACATGAAAAAGATGCAAGCAGTCAAACTCCAGGCGCAACTTTTTGGATTTAAGAGGTGTTGAAAACCTCGAATAGCGCAGCCTTTTGTGTTGCACTACAGAAAAAGTTGCAATATGTAACCATTCCTTAAAATAATTATTAAGTCAAGATTACTTATCAAAGACGTCACAGTAACTCTGGATAAATTTAGAACGATGAAAAATCGACATAAATATTAGACAAATTGATTTATAGTTGCATTAAATATTGTTGAAGATAAGGCAAAATGTCTTACTTACATCTACTCTGCACATCCCTAGAAAACATAATCATAACTAAAATTATGCAGTACCTACTTAATCAGTTTCCATATGAACTGTGACCTAAAATGCAATTCATTCACAGTCTAACAAGCCGATTACGCCACTTTCGCCACATTTATCTTAAAATAATTACCAACTCCTCCGCTCCCTTTCTGTCAGAAACTTAAAATTTATGTGATGTTCAAAGCATTTTGTGATTTGCACTTATTGGTGACTTTCCAAAAATAAACATGAGGCCAATGCCGCCTGCCTGTGGGATTTTGTTTCGTTGTTTTTTCCTGTTTCTAAAAAGCATCATCGAAGAATAAAAATGAAAAGCTTAAATTTCCAATGATGACATAAAAATGATTTATGAAAAATAAAAAAAAATTAAAATACTTTCCAAAAAAAAAAAAAAACGATGAAAAGATGGGTGGGTAATAACTTGAAAAACTTTCCACAGAAAATTAATTTTTTCCAGAATATTTTAATTAGTATTTTACATCGGTACTACTCCTCTTGTTTGTGGTGAGTGAATATTTACAACGACGAATGCAAATTTGTAGAGATTTTTGAAAAATTATTTCTGTCACAGCTTCTCGGAAATTGAGTGCAAACTGTCACAGAAAAATAAACACCGCCGCGAGAGGATGTAAAATTTAGTTCCGGATAGATCTTAACGATTGCATTTTATATTACTTTTAGAATTTCATTTTTTATGTTTAAAAATTATTTTAAATTTATGTGACACGCGAAGTTAGTGGTAGTGAAAATATCTTAATTAGAAAAAAAAAAACAAACGTGATAAATCTTTAACGTGCAATAATTTTTGTGATTTTCCAGAAAAGTGAAAGACAAGACAACCACTATGCAGAGGAAATTGAAACAAGTGACGGAGTAGTATTGTTAAGGTGAGTTAAATTATGTGTGTTTTTTTATTAGTATTTATACTATTTAACAATTGGCAAGAATTTTAAAAATAACACATAATTCGTATTTGTGACTTAAAACAATCTTTATATGAAAAAAAAGTCAACACATATTGCCCAAATATACATTAGAAAATATTTATAACGTATGTGAATTGTGCATTTCCTATGGTAGTGAGACAAGAACATAAAAATTAGTCGATTACAACGATTTCAAAGACTGAATGTCACTGATGCAACGCTCTTTTGTTGTACAAGTATACAATTTGTTGCTAGGCCAAGACTGGATATCTTATTGAGATTTGTTGTGATAACCAATATCTGACATCAGATCTACGGTGCCCGCTAGAAGCTTTTCAATCAGGTCATCGTCCGCAATTTTCAAATCAAGAACAACAACCTTCGTCCCAAAACTCCAGAATTTTGACGTGTTATCATGATTATCCTTCAACTCTGTGAAGAATATTTTGCTAAGAATGCGGAGCAGATGGCGTTATTAAATCGCGTTGTACTGTTTGCTCGCCGGGAAACCAGAACTTTTCAGGGAAAAATCGTGTTCTGGCCAGTGGCGGATCCAGGATTCCGGTGAGGGGGGCGCAACTATACGGTTTAAAAATGGTATATGCTGAAAACTGAAAAAAAGATTGAAGACACTCGCCACCACTAGCAAATGTCAAATGCACAAAATTTATCATTGAAAAGATACGAGTCGAACAGATTAGCAGGTGGCTACCACTCACAATGAAGATAGTTGCTCAAGGTTCTTTGCCACTCCGAAAAGTCAAAGGCGATGTTAGATTAATCATTTTGTTTGGGTTTGTAAATGGTGGAAGTATAAAACTTCCCAATCATCCATTTCAGTTAGTAAAACTAGGAAAATATATTTTATTCAAATTAACAAATTTCTTGGTAAAATCGAGGAATTAAAAATTTACATTTATTTAAAATAGCAGTCACAGAACAGATGCAATACATACTTTGTACGTATATAACTTCGTCGGCAAGCTACAAAAGTGTGACTGCTTTTGTTTTTTATATTATTAAGCCAAGCTCAAGAGGTATCCTATGAACTATGATGCAAAGCACAGCATGGCAAGAAGGTGATAAAGAAAGCAATTAGGGAATATGAGGAGGCTGGCGAAGGTGCTGATATATGTCACCCTTAAACTTACGCAGATTGCATGCCGCAGAAAAGACAGAAAATTGGAGACTGTTCCACGTTCGCACACGACTGAAAATATTTTGAAGGCTAAAAAAATGTGCGCGGTTTGCAGTGCGAGTATTTCATGAGAAAATTGATCATACATGTAGCAATTTGGAAGCAAAAGGCAACCAACATTGCGGCGGTGCTCGTATAAGTGCATATGGCAAGTTTTTGTCGAGCTGAAGGCTCTCTTTTTGACAATTTCCAACGAAGCTAAGGCTCTGCGACCAGCCCCGGCCTACATATGGAAATTGTATTCCATTCTAGGTCTGATGTAGGACTTGTAGAGAAGCTCTAGAATCGATGGGCTGAAAAATTTGTTACAACTTTTCAGAAATCCAAGATATTTCGTTGGTTATTTGGCAACTGAGAAGAAGCTTAAAATACTGCAAATATTAATGTCAAGAATGCATAAAGACGGCGTATCGTCAAGCAGTGCTCCACCAAAGAAACGGGAGTGGAAAAATTTTGATCTTGTGTTAAAGAGGTGGGACAGCTTTGGGTTTTAGTTGTATTGAGTTCGATGCGATTCGGTTTGCTCCAAGCGAGGATACTATCATGGTGGTTATTTAAGGATTTAATCATTCAACCTACTTTGACAGATGTGACTTTTCTTCTGTAGTCCCCAAGGGTGTCAAGGGAGTAAGCAAAACCAAGGGTTCTGTCATCGGCAAAACAATGAATAGGATTGAAAGTAAGGGAAAGCAGATCATTAATGAAAATTGAGAAGAAAGATGGTGAGATAGCAGAGCCATGAGGCACCCCGGTATTTATTGGCTGATATTGAGATGTAACGCCATCTAATATAATCCGTATTAACCGACCAGATAAAACACTTCCAATTCATAATAGAAGAAGATGAGAGAGGCCCCGTGCTTTAAGTTTGGCTAAAAGATCTGAACTCCAGACACTATCATAGGCCTTTGAAATATCTAGGGCAACAATTTTGGACTTACCAAAATTGAGAAGACTAAGGCTTCAACGTTCCATAAGAAAAGTCAGAAAAAGAAAAGCCACATTGGCGATCGTTGTAGGTTTGATCAGTTTCTAGATACTTCATTAATTTGGAGTTAATGATAGATTCAAAAACCTTTGAAAGAATAGAAGTGATTGCAAGTGGTCGATAATTTGAGGGATCGCTACCCTCTCCATTCTTGGGAATAGGCTGAACGTAAGCAGCTAGTTTCCAAGCAGTTGGAAATTTTCCTGTCGAATAGGACAGGTAGAATAGTTTGCGCAGAGGTTTAGCCAAGGATGAGGCACAGCTTTTAATTAATAAGGGCGAGAAACCATCAGGACCTGCGGCTTTAGAGACATTGATCTCCTTAAGGACCTTGAACATATCTCTCATATGGATGTGTATTGGCTCTTGTAAACATCTACAAGGGGAATGTAGAGTGGGTGGAAAAGGAGAAATTGAAGTGAATGTAACAGCCTCAATATTAGTTTTATTCAGGGAGTCAACAATAACTTCATTGTAAAGTATTGCAGGAATAGAGGAACTGCTGAAATTGATCCTGGTAGTTTTGACCTGGGATGAGAAATCTTTGCTGCCATTGCATCTTGCCAATATTCTTACGTTTTGGTCAAAAAGAAATTTTTCTCTTTGGATGGTCTTTCAGTTCTTTTTTTTTTTTATATTATTAAGCCAAGCTCAGGGGATACCCTATGATGCAAAGCACAGCGTGGCAGGAAGGAGATAGGGAAAGGATTAAGGGATATGAGGAGAGCGGCGGAGGTGCCGATGTATGTCGCCCTTAAACTTTCGCAGGTTGTATGCCGGTGGAAAGACAGAAGATGGTAGACTGTTCCACATTCGCACAGTTCGGGATAAGAAAGCATCACGGAATTTTAGTGTACGGCCGAAGGTAATTTGAAGGGTAAAAGGATGAACGCAGGATGCAGCGCGAGTATTGCGTGCAGGAACTATTCTACAAGGGATCAGACTAGATATTTCATCAGAACATTGACCATGCATATAGCGATAAAGGAGCGAAAGGCATCCAACATTGCGACGGTGCTCGAGCGAGTCGATATGACGAGTAATTGCCACATCGCCAATGAGCTTGCAGGCTCTCTTTTGGACAATATCCAATGAAGCTAAGGCTGTAAGGCTGGAATTGTATTCCATTCTAGGTCTGATGTAGGACTTGTAGTGGAGCGCTATATTTGATGGGCTGAAATATTTCTTACACCTTTTGAAAAAACCAAGGCATTTTGATGCTTCTTTGGCTACCGAGAAGATGTGATCTGTCCAGCTTAACTTACTGGAAATATTAATGCCAAGAATTCTTAGTGACGGTGAATCAGAAATTAATGCTCCATCAAACGAAACGGGAGTGGTTAAGTGATGGTCTTGTTTTAATGAGATGAGACAGCTTTGGGTCTTAGATGCATTGAATTCGACGTGATTCACTTTGCCCCAAGCGAGAATATTGTCAAGATCGTTATTCAATGATCTAATCATGCAGTCTCGTTTAACACATGTGGCGTTCCCTCTGGAATCCGCAAGGGTGTCAAAGTAGTATGCGAAATCAAGGGTACTGTCATCAGCAAAGCTATGGATAGGATTAAAAGTAAGGGAAAGCAGATCATTAATGAAGATTAGAAATAGAGTCGGAGAAATAATAGAGCCCTGGGGGATACTGGCATTAATAGGATGAGGTTCAGATATAACGCCATCTAATACAACACGTATTTGGCGACTAGATAAAAAACTTTCAATCCATAATAGAAGAGGAGGGGAAAGACCAAGTGCTTTGAGTTTGGCTAAAAGGGCTGGATGCCAGACTCTATCAAAGGCCTTTGAAATATCTAGAGCAACGATTTTGGACTCACCAAAATTGTGAAGGCTACGTTCCGTAAGAAAAGTCAGCAAGTCTCCAGATGAGCGACCGTGCCGGAAGCCGTATTGGCGATCGTTGATCAGCTGATTGGTTCCAGATACTTCATTAATTTGGAGTTAATGATAGATTCAAAAACCTTTGAAAGAATCGAAGTGATTGCAATTGGTCGATAATTTAAGGGATCGCTACCCTCTCCTTTCTTGGGAATAGGCTGAATGTGAGCTAGTTTCCAAGCAGTTGGAAATTTTCCTGTCGAATAGGACAGGTAGAATAGTTTGCGCAGAGGTTTAGCCAAGGATGAGGCACAGCTTTTAATTAATAAGGGCGAGAAACTATCAGGACCTGCGGCTTTAGAGACGTTGATACCATTAAGGACCTTGAACACATCTCTCGTACGGATGTGTATTGGCTCTTGTACACATCCGCACGGGGGATGCACGACAGGTGCCTGTGAAGTGGGTGGAAGAAAAGAATTTGATGCGAATCCAGCAGCCAAAATATTAGCTTTACCCTGGGAGTCAACAACCACTTCACCATTATTAAGTAGTGAAGGTATAGAGGAACTGCTGAAGTTGTTCCTGATGGTTTTGACCAGTGACCAGAAATATTTACTACCTTTGCGGCTTGCCAAGATTCTTTGTCTAAGTTCTGGACATGGATTCAATTGATAGGTGCGAAAGGCAGACTATTTCGCTTTTATTGCTTGGTTGTGCTTATCATTAAACCAAAAGCGAGCTGTTGTTAAGATCTGCTGTGTAAATACCGAATGTATTCACGCATGCCCAAGACTTAGAATTGTACTAAATTCAAATGTGCATTCATCAACATCCCTTGAAGCAAAAGGAACCGAGCAATCAAATTCTTTATGATACTGATTGAGACTTTTCCCAATCTGCAGATTGATTTTGGTTTTATTTAACGTTTCGGCTAAGTATTCTATAAAAACCATTGCATTTTACGAAATAATAAAAAAAATTATTTAAAAATTAATCTCTTGCTTTACAAGTTACAACAATGCATAATGACTTGTTCGCTATGTAATTTCGCTGAATTTCTCCAATTACGAGTTATAGTAATTTCTTTAAATGTTTATTTTGCCACGCCGCGCCGATAATGTTCTAAGTAGCCGTCTTCACATGGAAGGCTTATCGAAGACCCTTTGGCAGCTGTTATCAATTAAAACAAACCTTCCATCGCGTTAACATGAATAGGCTCTGTCTTGCTTCAAACACCCAAAGCAAAGCGACGCTCTTGTACAGGTATTCGCTCTTCCTGTTTTCTCTATAGGCTTCAACAACCATGACCGAAGACCAAGGTGCTAGCTAGGGCCTGCGTTCCTAAATGTATCATATTGAACACTTCCAGAAATTGTTACGTTTTTTACAAAAGGTGCAGTAGAATATATGTGAATCATTTTGTTAAAAAAAATCAGAAGATCTACTGCATTTTTTTTCAGTGGTCTTCAGGGGGGGCCCGCGTCGCTTAGCTGGATCCGCCCCTCGTTCTCGCTCCCTTTTAATAACAGGCCTTTCAAATTCCCAGGCCATCTACCTAGGAAGCCGCTTCCAACACGGAGCCAGAGCGCTTCCGCTAGAACACTTAAATGTTAAAAATCACTCCCAGAAAATACAGAAGCAACCTTTGCTCAACCCACTTGATTATTAACTCAACGTGCGGAACAAGTTTGCAACCGGCTCAAGATGCGTCCATTAATTCCAAATTTGATAATATTAGTGATTGCAGTTGCATTTCCTCTTGTGATACAACATCATTTTCTTCCACTGATTCTGATCGCGAGGATGGCTTCGAGGAATTGACCTCCCTTCCACCGGCTTCACGTCGTTGTGGGTCCAAAGCGCGCTTCGCAAAGTATTTTAGCTTATGAAAAGGTTTAAAACCTGCCATTGCAAAAACTATTTTATAAACCAATGCTGATCCTCGGCCTTATGCCGATGTATTCACTCATTGACAACAGATCAGGGGTTTGCTAGATAGTTGCGGTTGTTTGATTGTGCTTAGTTCTGGGGCGGAGTGTTTCTTGGGAAATACTTTTTCACGCGATGGCTTCTCAGATCTTAACACCAGATGGTCAACAACAGCGAGTGCTGGGTCACATCCGGGTGCTGGTTAAATATGGTACAAAGACTCGAATGATTCGTTGTCACATTTTTGCCAACCTGCAACAACTGTTGGATCTTTGAATTCATTTCTGGAGGAAGTTTGGCTCAGCTCCGGTGATTGTTAGTGAATTGCATACCCTGTCTAATCCACCTCCCGTCTGTTCTCAAAAACCTAATCTGACATTGCAAGAGAATCAGCAGTTGCAATCGGTAATTACTTCGTTTCCGTCAATCAATGAGCAGGGACTTGGACACAATAGTCTCGTAGAACACAAAATAGACGTGGGTGCTAGCAGGCCCATCGAGCAGAGATTCTATGCAGTGTCACCCGCCGTTCAGAAGCTTGATAGAATGTTGACTTTGGCAGTTATTGAAGAACGCCAGGGTGCATTGTCCTCTCCGGTAACCCATCTTATAAAGTCCAACAGAAAATCTCGCCTTTGTCTCTATGCCCGAAAATTGAACTCGGTTACTGTCCTCGATGCTTTTCCGTTGCCGTTCATTGATAATTAATTCAGTAGACTCCAGGAAACTAATTATATATCCGCTGTTGCTCTAAAAGATGCCTTCTGGAAAACTCCTCTTGCAGTTGAATCAAGAGACAAAACTGCTTTCCCCGTTTCTGGCCTCCCCTGTATCAATTCTGAGTATTGCCTTTCGGATTATGCAACGCCCCTCAGGCAATGTGTAGGCTAATGTGTAAGGTGATACTCACCAATTGCGTGATCGGATCTCAGTTTACCTTGATGATTTATTGATTACTTCTTCTACTTAACACAAGCTCGCTGCAGTGACACACTGAATAGATAAACGGTCAAATACATGCTTTTCATCACTTAGTCGGTGTTAGCATTAGTAAATGACATACAACATAGAACAAGAAAATTAAAAGAAAATCAAATAGAACAAAAAAGATTAAATATTATATAGACGCTTTTTTAAAACATACTTAGAAATGTTGACAACAAAAGTTTCAGCCATATTTAAACAGTAATGGGCATGCGATTAATAGGTTCATGGATGCTAAAGTTAGACCTTCAGGAATTGATATGTAATAGGGGTAGCCTTCTCAACTTGTGCCACTATCACGGGAAGAGATTTTGTTAAGTAGCAACGGAGAATCAATATTCGCATTTAAGAGTTGATGCACAAAAGTTACATCGGTAACCATGCGACATTTCTCAAGCGAGTGCATATCTAAAAGCTTCAAGCAATACCCATAAGGAGGAAAAATAAATGAATTAGCCCAGGGTAGGAGCCTAAGAGCAAACTGTAGTAAGTTCCGCTGAACAGGCTCGATCTAGTTGATGTTTGTATCGTAAAAACAAGACCAGAGCTGGCTAGCATATTAAAGAAATGGTCTCACGAAGCAAGTGTACAAACGCAGTGTTATGGTGGGATTCGAGCACCCTCGGGACCGACATTATATAAAGCCCAACATAAAACTACACTCTTTAATATCATGATGTTTATATTGGAAATAAAGCTCAATTTTTGGTTACACTAGTCACCTGAGACACACCCACCCGACAAATCGTGGAATCCAAGGACACATAATCATAAGTGATTAGTTTCTAAATCCTGTGGAAGATCATAACCTCACAATTGTCTATACTGAGTACCCAATTATCGTTTTTGCACCAGTCGTAAATTTGTGAAGGTCACCCTGTACCTGTTCATAATGGTTAGCAGATTTAATCTGAGCAAAAGCTTATTGTCGTCAGCATAAATCAAGACTTTGCAGTTCCTCACGACAGAGACAATGGCCTCAATAAGTAGAATAAAAAACAAAGGCCCAAGTGACTACCTTGATGTATGCCAGACAAAGTTCATTTTAGAAATAAAGGGGAAGACTCATACTTAAACTTAAACTTGTCAAGGGCTTTACTAAAGTCTGTATAAATACAATATGTCTGGTAACCCTTTACAAATCCGCCAATGGTATCCGAGGCGAATTCCAAAAAGTTGGTGATTGTGTAAACCTGCCCGAAATGAACCCATTTTTGTTTGAAGAAAGCAAATTCTTGCAGGATATTGATAGCTGAGAGTAAATGATATCTACGAATAACTTAGGCATCAAGAAAATTTTGCAATACGTCTATAGTTAGGCCGCTTACACATCGAAAAACGAAAACGAACGAATAAAAAGTTCCACACCGAAAATTCGTTTATACTTACATATAAAAAACCAACGAATAAAAGTTGGGTTCGGTTTGTATCAAATGTAAATAAACGGAAATGAGGTTATGTCAGACCGAATAGACTATTCGTTCGTGTGTGAAACATAGTATGGAACGGAAATTTGTTTCTCCTACGAATAACCATAAAAATGTATTTTAATTGAAATAAAGGTTTAAATTTGAATATTTTATTACATGTATTGCGGGAAATTTTTGTTAATTTAGGACAAAGTTCGTGTTTTTCGGTTTAGAGTTTTCGTTTTCGTTTTTCGATGTAAAAACGGCCTTACAGATTTAATGTTTACTACGTTTTTTGTGGACTGGTATGATAAAGAAACTTTTCCATAACTGCAGGAAATAAGCACTATCGAGCGATTTTTGGAAAATAATTCTCAGTGGAGTTGCCAGGGAGAGGCAGCATGACTTGAAAGAGACTGTATGGATGCCATTAGGACCAGTCGTGAAGTCATTTGGAAGCCCATTAATGTGACCGAGTATATCCTCTTTTGAACTTGAAGGGATAGTGAATGAAACGTAACGAAACATATTGCAAATATATTAGACGAATCATCACTAGCAGCATATTTGTATCTCATGGTATTTGAGTAGTTTTCCCTTTTTGGTTTTTTTTAATTAATAAACTTAAAAAGATGCGTGAGTGAGTCCCTAAATAGTTTCGCGGGCATGTTTTGAATATATTCATCATATAGTGTAGAGGAAAATTCTTTGAACTCATTAAAGGATGCGAGAAAGTTGTTGTGACTTATAATGTCTCTCATATAAATTTTCTTCTATTTATTCTTCCTATTTTTAAAACGTTTCAGTTCTTTATTGAACCATGGCGGTGATGTTTTATGAAACCGCTGATGCTCGCGAGGTGCATAAAAAGAATTATGTAAAACTTAGAAACGTCTTCATCAACACTATTGCAAGACAGCAATGTGTTGAAATGTGTAAGTCAGCTATACTAATATTGGAAAAGTATTGTGTTTCGTCACAATTTGTTAAGTTTTTGGTTTCATTGCAATACGTTATTAGTGGAGGTGGTGGTATTTGTCAAAAGTGGCCATTATAACTGGGCTAGGTTCAACCGAGAAATTTCCTACGTCAATAGAATATACCAGGTATAATTGCCTACCAATTCCATTCTTTCCATTACTGATTTGGCTGAGCCCAAGAGATGGAGTATTGTCCAGGAAAAGTGATTCCCTTGTTGTCAAGTTATTAAGAGGATGATAGCCATCGTTATCTTCATTAAATACCCATTGTATATTGAGTAAGTTAGAATCACCAATAAGTAGTAATTCGTCAAGAGGTTCGATCTTGCCATGGATAAAATTTTGTAGTTGAAATGGGCAAGTCGTAAATATTCTCATCTTTGTCATCAACAATATTTATGTAGTCTGCAGGAATATAGCAACAAAGTATGTATAAGTCATATTTTAAGAGAGACAACTTAAGAGCAATAAGTTCGATGTCGAGAGTGCCAGAGAAACTGGGAAGCTTCAGAGTCAGTAGGTCTCTCTCATCTAAAAATTTGACAGGAATTGTAATATGCCTGATTCAAGTGACGCGACTCACAAACAGCTAGAAAGTGCAACTCATCATTCTCGATACATACAAGTGAAGTCAGTGACACTATGCTTTGGTAAAAAAAGCATAGATATGAGTCAAACATCTCTTCACGAAGTGAAAATGCAAGGTCAGCCATTTTGCAACTTTTGTAGAAATATGCACCGTAAATACCTGACGTCTTTTTTTTTATATTATTAAGCCAGCCTAGGGGATACCCTATGATGCAAAGCACAGCATGGCAGGAAGGAGATAGGGAAAGGATTAAGGGATATGAGAAGAGTGGCGGAGGTGCCGATGTACATATATCGCCCTTAAGCTTCCGCAAATTGTATTCCGGAGAAAAAACAGAAGATGGTAAGCTGTTCCACATTCGCACTGTTCGGGATAAAAATACATCACGGAATTTTCCTGCACGGCCGAAAGTAATTTGAAGGGTTAAAGGATGCGCGCGGTTGGCAGCCCGAGTATTGCGTGCATGAATCATTCTACAAGAGATTAGACTAGATCTTTCATTAGAATATTGACCATGCTCGAGTGAGTCGACATGACAAGTTATTGCCAAATCGCCAATGAGCTTGAAGGCTTTCTTTTGGACAATATCCAACGAAGGTAAGGCTGTGCGACCAGCCCCAGCCCATATATGGGGGTTGTATTCCATTCTAGGTCTAATGTAGGACTTGTAGAGGAGCGCTAGATTTGACGGTCTGAAATATTTCTTACACCTTTTCAAAAATCCAAGACATTTCGATGCTTCTTTGGCAACAGAGAAGATGTGATCTGTCCAGTTTAACTTACTGGAAATATAAATGCCAAGAATGCTTAGTGACGGTGAATCAGAAATTAATGCTCCATCAAAAGAAAGGCGTGTGGTTAAGTTTTGGCCTTGTTGTAATGAGATGAGAATGCTTTGGGTCTTAGAAGCATTAAATTCGACGCGATTCGCCTTGCCCCAAGCGAGGATATTGTTAAGATCATTATTCAATGATCTAATCATGCAATCTCTTTTTTAACACATGCGGCATTTCTCCTGGAGTCCGCAAGAGTGTCAAAGGAGTAAGCGAAATCAAGAGTACTGACATCTGCGAAACGATGAATGAGATTGAAAGTAAGGGAAAGTAGATCATTAATGAAAATTAAAAAGAGAGTTGGAGAGATAACTGAGCCTTGAGGCACACCGGCATATATGTTAGTTAATTTATTTGAATTGGCTCTCGTTTTCAAGAAAATCCACCCGGCCCGATCATTATGCGGGCCTTCAAAATTTTCAAGGTTGAAAAGTGTTCATAACTACTTGAGAATAAACCAACAGTGTGGGTAGCTACTGCCAAGTTTATGTAAATGGAAATATCATTTACGATAAAGTAATTAGAAAGGGTAGATCAAATGACAGATCAATTTAGCCGCTATTCTCGAAAAAATTCATTAATGGCAGATGTAGGATAGATTACAGATATGCCAGCTCTAGGTTTAGCTACAGTATAGTTAGAGTAGAATACAATAGGGTATGGGTAATTAGCAACGAACAGCAATTTTAAGGCCTAGCTGAGAATAACTGAGCTGTAGGAAGGTAAAATCAAGGCAGTTTCATTTGGAATCTTGAGTTCAAGATAGCTTGGTGGTAGAATTGTGTTTTTTGATTTTGGAAAACATGAGTTTTCCACACAAACTTTCTGTTAAAATATATGGTAAATATTGTCTGCAAATACATCGAAGAAATATTAACGGGTTCGTAAAACAAGCTTACCAAGAATATTTTGGAAAACAGCTTAGGCAGCAAGATAAATATTGGATGCCGCATAAAGCATGTAAGGCTGAATGCATGGATGACACAAAAGAGTTAAATTTGAAGTGCAGATAATA
The DNA here is from genome assembly GCA_963930735.1 of Dioctria linearis. Classification (NCBI taxonomy): domain Eukaryota; kingdom Metazoa; phylum Arthropoda; class Insecta; order Diptera; family Asilidae; genus Dioctria; species Dioctria linearis. The sequence continues at coordinate 15,578,061 of OZ005742.1, read as the reverse complement.
GTGGAATGAGCCAAGGAATCATCTTGATGATTGCTACTTTTTTGCAGTAAATGTGAAAGGTATGAACCGGTACAAAAGCGCACGTGGGTTTATCCTAATATACAATCGGCTAAAGCACCATTACCACACAGTGAAGATTTGCCAGTACTGATATTTACTACCATATCAACGGATTACTCTGATGATATTGAAATGTTAGTCACTCAAATTGAAAGGAACAGTGAAAGTGAATTTGAAGAATGCAGTCCTACAAACCCGAGTTATTCTCAAGGTGAGCCTCAAATCCGCGATTTAAGATTATCAAAGAAATCAGCTGAACTTCATGCCTCGAGACATAAGGAAAAACAATGCCTTCGGCTAGGCGTAAAAGTAACATCCCGAATTAGAGAGGAAAAAATTTATCATTACTTCTGTGAAGATGTTGATCTGAAGTATTTTAACAAAGTTCCTGCACTTTTAAAATTTATGGGTCTACCAGAATATCGGCCAGAGGACTGGCGGTTCTGCATACACAACTAAAAAAATATAAAAATACCCGTGTTTCTTCTGGTTTGGGACAGTCGTACAACAGAAGAAAATTGGAGTAGAAAAGCATGGCCGCTGAGAAATAGTATGACTGTGGGAAAATCTAACATCATTCATGAACCATTAACAGACAGCGAAAAAGTCCTTCTTACAACACTTCATATTAATCTTGGGATAATGAAACAGAAGAGTGAGGATTATTTTCCCTGACTTTAGTATGGAAAAATTAAAAGCGGCCTCCTTGATGGTCCGCCTATCCGCACCTGTATAAGGATTCTAATTTTACAAGCCACATGACTCAGATATAATCTGATGCATGGACAAACTTTTTATCTGTTATCAATAATTTTCTGGGAAATCAAAAATCAGCGAAATATCCCAAAATAGTCGCCAAAATGCTTGAAAATTTTGAAAAATTGGGAGCTAATATGAGTGTCAAGCTCCACTTTTTGAGGCCATTCCCTTTAACTCGTACACGAATTTGTCTGTCTATTTATTTATATATTTCTTTTTTACTATTTTCGACTCTCTCGTAGACCCACTTTTCGTCATCACAGCGAGCTGAAATTTGGCACACAGGTTCATGTCGCCTGACAATTGAATCTATCAAAATTTGAACCGGAAACTTCCATGGAAAACCCGGAAAATCGGGAAAAATCGTTTGAATATTTGGTACAGATTTTATTAGTGATAAATTCGTTTCAGGAAAAATGCGGAGTTTGCCGATTTTTCCGAAAAAAATTTCCGGAATTTTCCGACTTTTCGGTAAAATTTTCCGGTAAAAAAGTTTTCTAAATTATTCAGGATCAAGTTCCCTATGAACTGGCATCATTACTTTCTCTCCGGCAATGGTGAAAACTTTTACAGAAAAAATCGAGGAAAATTCATGTAAAACGCTTTTGCGGAGTTTTTCCACCAAGGAAGCGTTTGAGTGTTTCGCAACGTAATACGTAGAGCGAAATGAGTTGGATAAAGTTGCTTTTGTGGAAAACTCCATGGGAAACCCGGAAAAGCGGGAAAATGATCGGAAAAATTTTCATCGATATGATTAGTGATAAATCTTTTTCAGGAAAAATGCAGAATTTTCCAATTTTTCTGGATAATTTTCCGAAAATTTCCGGAATTTTCCGACAAAAAAGTTTTATGAGCTATGCGGAATCATTTATTTTCCGTCCTACTGGCATCAATACTTTCTCTTCAACAATCATGAAAACTTGCATGAAAAATCGAGGAAAATTCATCTAAATTTTTAAAAAAAATTCATAGTAATAGGAAAAGTCTGTGGAAAACATGGAAAAGCGGGAAAATTCATGTTATATGGGATCAAGTTGGAATACAGCTAAAAAGCGCTGTTTAAAACATAATTTGAATTTCAGAAAACCGTTGCAGTACTTCAACGACTTGATACTCAAAAAATTTTAGTTTTCGGATCGGCACCAAACATGACTTAAAAATTGTTTTAAAATATCTCCATGCAGCACGCAATAACAATTTAGTTAACGTGAAAAAGGCAGAAAATAAAATAAGTAAAAAACGAGTTTCCAAACAAAACTTTGGCCAAGCCGCATGAAAAAGTAGAAAATAAACTTTTCTTCACACACAGAGGTGGACTCAGATTTTATTCCCTGACAATCACCGATATATTTCAGTATGATCAATCAGAGGTAATAAGTGATTTGATTCATGAAGAGAAAGAATATTCAAGAGAAATGTCCCAATTAAAAAATCTTATGTTATTATAAATAGGATGTTGTTACCTCAAAAATTGAGGCCAATTTAGCAAATCGGATATTATTTTCGTGTTTAGCGGTCTAAGGTTACTCTAAACCGGTTCTCGAGTGTTATCGATTAAGCAAATCAACTGTATAAATAGGATGATATAGGAATCAATAAACGCAGTCTTTCTAGAGTCTTGACACAACACGTCGTTTTCATTACTGGGAGTTTTGCTGTTGAGCTACTCCCCATCCTATCGCTTGGAGTTAGTGCTTTAATAGCCGCTCCAACATCTTCACAATTAGAGTTAATACCCACGAACTGCTCTTGCGTCTATCCTCATAGAAACGTGACTACGTGAAAAGTCTACAGAAAAGAAGTAATCCTATTACAAATACAGGGGATTTCAAAATTTGTACCGAGTTAGAGCCGTTCTAAGGTGTTAAAAATCTATTACCTCTATAAGTCTCCGAGTATAGGAGTGTGAGTACTAAATCTTCTTCTCAGGACCTAATAAATTCGGTTATATACTAGATTTTCAAAAATGTACTAGATCACAATTTGACACCTTTAATTGGAATAAACATTGTTAATAAAATATGTTCATAGTATCCATCGTTGAAAACATCTCTCATGTCTGGAGGTATCTGGTCTTAAATAAGCATTCCCCTTTGCCTTCTATTTGAGAAAATATAGTATAGTAGTAGATAGACAGACAAGCGGGTATGCAAAAATCAAAAAACTTTTAATATTATGCGTGGTCGTTCAATTCATCTTGCTCTACCAGCATTTTTTCTTACAAATGGAATGACAAACTTATATCCTATGATTACATCATCTTTGGTATAAAGATTCAAAATTTCGTTAAAATTTTCAAGCAAAGACTGCTTTTTTTTCCTCCATTACAGCTCTTGGGAGCTTAGGTCTTCCAGAAGTCACATATCCTCTCCATCTGTTATCTGATGTTCTAATTGAGTTTCTTGAATGATCCTTTTCCTTCACTATTTTATGTTATAGCCTGCAGTAGCTGTTCAATGATCTATCGCTTAGGAAAAGCAATGAATACAGACACTTACAAATATTTTTCTCAAAAACCCGTAAATATTTCTCCTCTTGTCTGGGGTAGGTACATGATATTGCTGATGGATGAGGGGGTGAGTTAATTTTTGATAGTTTGGGTGGTATGGATATTTGTGAGAAGAAAATCTCTATAAATGCCGAAAGGAAATTAGATTAGCAGAGAAACGCATACCCGTGTCGAGTTGGGATTCGAACCCTATGCTTATGATATGCATACAGGATAAATTTAAGTGGGTATTTTAATAAGGGTAATTGAATTACCTAGTAAATAGGAGACCCCTGATATATGTACATAAATCGGGGTATGTTGGTTGGCATAACGCGCATGTCTGCATGTATAATTGCATTAAGTCAAGTGAAGCGTCATTAGGCGATGGCAGATGAAAATTTTCGAATTGTCACTTTTCATTTGGATTTTTGTTTTGATTTGTCACTGTCTATCGCTGAATATGTGTTTACACAAATTTTATATTTCTAGCGACTATCAGTTAGCGCTGTTATTACGGTAATTTTGGGGATATAGAATACCCTGAAATTACTCGCTGGTTTTTCGAGGTACTTTCCAGAATACTCATTGTATTTGGTGACATACTCGGAGTACAAGCAGGCTAATTAAAATTCCCAGTTAAATTTACCTTATGTGTATCACAGGTATTAGATAGCGTCTACATATGCCATGGACATTACCTTTTCTATATAGGATGGATAGTGTAGACTGGCAAAAGACTGATAGCAAACTCTATGGAAAGCAATGATGGCCTTCCATCTCGAGGTCTATCAATTTGACATTTGCTGGCGTGAAAGAGAAATTCAGTTTATGTGCATGCTTAAAGTGCCCATTATTGCACGAGTACACAGTTCTATTTTTTTCGATGCCATTTCTTCAAATGAAAATTAATTCCATAATTTACTCATTTCAATAATATTTGACAGTTCGTTATACAATATGACGATGGATATGGCGACAGATTTGGAATGAGTAGACTAGTCCAGGGGTCGGCAAACTTTCTGCAGCTAAGAGCCATTTTTTCCCGATGTGATAAATTATTTTTTTTAAAGAGCCAAATATAAATATATACTCCTACATCTATAATATGTATTAGAAAAAAAAATATAGCCATTATCTGCTGTGATACATGTATTTATTGTGAAATCAAAATATTCCATTTTGCGTAGTAACAGAACATATAAGTCAATAAAGAAAACGGAAACACTTTTTTATAACTTAAAAAACAAAAAAACCTTATAGAAAAAACCTAATTTCCGTAGGTTATATAACTTTGCTTAAAATACAAATTAAATGTATAAAATAATATAAACGCAAATATGTAAAATAAGTGAGATTTTTGGGATTGAGTACAGGCACAAAGTTGTTCCAAATTCGATGAATATCCAGAGGTTTTTAATATCATGCAACTTTCGAGACTTTCGTCATTAAGCGAACTTCTTAATTTGTTTTTAATAATCGTCAAATTTGAAAATAATTGTTCACAGTAGTAAGTAGATCAGAAAATTGGGAAGATACCAAATGCATATCAACACATGAAAGGCAAAATGGGATAAGCGACAATATGTAAACTTTGCAGGAGAGCGGTTTAAAGTTTAAAATTTCGAAAAAAAAATCATTAAAACTCAGCTAATGATTACATTTTTTAAATTTATACCGGTAAAGGATCCTGAACGTCACCTCTAATAAATAGTATTGATATTTTTTCAAACTGTTAGTTATTATTAGAATTAATGTCGCTAAATGTTCTAAATACGTATCATGGTAAAAAGGCGCAACTGTCATATTTAGTGTTTTCTAGGTCAGGAAAAAGGGTGCAACCTATTTTGTTAACCTTTTAAGGAACAGTCAAGTTAACCTAAGTGAAATAATAGGATGGATAGTTTCAAAGTAAACTGGAATAACCTTTATAATTACGCACAACTGGTTGACGAAAAAGGAGGGATTTAATAGTTTCGGTTTTAACTAGTGATAGCAAATAAAACAAAGATATTAATAATAAATATTTATAGTATATTATATTAAATTAAAAATTTTCTGGAAGTCAAAATAAAAAAAAAAAGCATCTTTAAACGAAAATTATTATTAGTGCTTTTAGATGCCCAAAAGTCTAAGGTAACAAAAAAATATCTTCTACTAAAACTGAAAAATCTCTTTGTAAAGGCACATAAAAAAAAGGCACAGTCTTCAGACTTTTGTAACATAATAATAATAATATCAATAATATTATTAACTTATTCGGAATCATCATCCTCTACGTGAGTGTCTGGAAGTGTGTCCCTTACGTTAGTGGCAGTAGGAGTGATCAAATATTCTTGATAAAAAGTTTCTGGTATGACTTTATCTTTGCAAAGTTTATAAAGGTCGTCATACTTTGTTTTTGATATAGGTAGCAGTGACTTATAACAAGTAGTGGGTGAAATTTTGGCTTTTGATTGAACGTCGATGGGGAAAGATTCCGTAGATTCGGTCATAGAATATTTGACCACAATTTGTGAATCATCCTTTTTCTTAAATGTGGCCACCCGAATTTTACTGATTTTACCAGTAAGGTTCCCTTTGAAATATTTTTCGCTGATAACGTTCCATCTCAAAAAGGCACTGTGTATCATCAACTCAACATTGTATGGCATTGGATCTTGCCTCGCTGTTGAAAATACTGTATACCATTGTGAAGGTGCATAAATGATGCAGTTCTTTACATTCTTCTCAATAACCGCATGTACCGAATCCACAGACATGTAGGTGTGACCCGTCAACAAAAAATTTATTTGTAGGTATAGTTTCAAAGTTATTAAAGATTTGAAGGGTTGAATGAATCATTGCCAGAATTACTCGATTATGGTTTTGACCAGGGCAGCAGTCACAGTATATGAGTAAATTTTTTACTGTTCCACGTTCATCCACGATATTAATGTGTTTATTTAGTATGGTTGCGATTTAATTTGCTTCCCGTTTACCGTTCGCTTCATTCCAGTAGAAACAGAAAATCTTACGAGTGCCACTTTCATAAAAGCATAAATTATATACTGCAAGTTTTCGTGAGTAACTAGTACAAAAGCATGCTTTCTCCATGGGGGGTATTCAAGACTTTCTGTAAGTTAAAACTAACGCACAAAGTATTGGGATAAGTTTTATGAATATTCTGATGTACTTTGAAGCGAGAATAGGTATGGCCTTTTTCTGTTTCATGCTCCATTTTCTCCTTGATAAGGCTTGGATTGTCTTCAGTTGATTCTTGAAATTTCAGACATTTCAAACATTTATCTTTTTCGGAACATGGAATCCAATGTTGAAGTTGTCATGAAATATATTGCGGATTACTCTCTCATCTCTCACTTACAACTGATTCGAACACAATAACCGCTATAACTTAATAAAAAAAATGCCTGCCTGCATACGGCAACGTTTCCGAAAATAAAAATTAGGAGACGCAGTCTAAGCGCCTTATTTGCGTTTGGATATGCAGGTAAAAAGTGATAAACGCCATGTTTTTAAAATTTTACTGCTAGGAAAAACAATATAAGCGACAACGATTCCGGAAATGAAAAATAGGAAAAACGTTCTAAACGCTATACGTTTTCTAAAAGGTGTCAGGTGTCAATAACATGTATAACATCGAAGTAAAACTAGATAAGTTGGGTACAAACACAATAAAAGAAGGGGAAAAAGCATAAGACTTAATTTTCATTTGGGCATTTTATCTAACCGCCATAATTCCCAAAATTGTCGACACAAAAGTCATCGCATGGGAATGAAACCTAGCCCATTCGATGCAGAAATATCGTGCGATTCTAACGGTATATATAACTCAATTTCTCAAAAATTGTCGCTTATCCCATTTTGCCTGTCATGCGTCGATATTCTTTCACTTGATCAAAAAATTCCATGTTTCAAATATAATTTCTTCCTACTTCCTACATTTTGAAAGATCCGTCCAGTCCAGTGGTGTCTTACAGTCAATGTTCCTTTCTCTCTAGCTAAATTTTTCTATTTCTAACTGAACTTCTCTGTCTATAGATTTTTGTTTTTCAAATCTAACAACTGTAACTCAAACTGACTTCTATTAATAGTTGCGAATGGCGTTAAATTCAACTCGCACACCTTCGCCACTAGTGGCTTTGTTAAAAATGATAGAGTAGGTTTTTCAGATCTAAAATCTTTTAAATCAGTGTTAAAAGACTCTTGCAGGATTTCTACAATGGTTGTGACAAAAAACGCACTGTAATATTACAACCTGAATTGTTTCTTTAATTTCTTAAAGTTTCAAAATGTAGTAACTATCCATTCTATACATATGTCTTAAACAAGTTATTTTAATTGTTGTACAAACGAAAGTATCGCTTCTAAAAGAGTGTGTGCAATATTGCCTCTTCCTTGTAGAGTTTTATTCTATGTACTCAAATATGATGTCAAATTAACGGAAAAATAAAAATTTTGCAACACAGCCACTCATCATTACTTAAATGAATTCGTTTTTGAAATCTCTGGACAACCAATGCACTTTGTTATGCAAAAGAAGAACAGAATTTTGGCTATTTGCTTCCTCTAATAACCCAGAAAACCCTCTGTAAGAAAATCCTTTTGCCATTATTTGGTTTACTAACTTAGTGACTAAATCCATCACAAATGCAAATTCTTTTGGAAAGGTCTGTGCGCAAAGTGCTTCCTGATGAATCACGTAGTGAAACGAAAGTAGATTCGTCGTGATCCATCTTTTTTTTTTGCATAGTGAAACAAAACCTTTGATTTAACACGTTTTACTTTGTACACCATCTGCAGCACTAGAAACCAATTCATTTAGGTGGATTTCATTTATTGTTAAGTATTCCAAAATAGCAGTTCATATATCTTCACCACGTGTTTGACCCTTAAGTGTAGTAGTGTTAATAATTCTTCACGAAGATATGTTTTGGATAAATATCGCACTAGTAGTGTAACTATCGCTACATTTTTTATATCACACGCAATAGAAAATGTTACGATAATTTGAAATCTTCAATTTGTTGACTTGTTATATTTTTCGCCATCTGGACAGAACCAGAACTTAAAAAAGCGCCTTTTGAATACAAATTTTTTTAGAAGGTACTTAAAATTGTTGCTAAAGCTAGGTTTACATGTATGTGATGTGCCGCGAATTTTGATGTGCGCGCGGATTATTATAATTGTTTGGAAATTGCAATATTGCAGTTAATTTATCAATATGTATACTATTAAACTACTCAAGAGCCACAAGTATGACTCTACTGGGGGGGTCACAGGGGTGATGACCCCCCCCCCCCCCCCCCCCCCCCCAGCGAACTGGGCCACCTCGGTGATGTGAGTGGATTGGGTATAATAGTCATTTGGTCGTAGCTCTTTTCTTCCTTTTCTTTTAAACGTGTACACATTTTTTTAAATTTTCTTGCGTTTTTATATAGTGTCGAAAAGTCATCTATCATACCTATCACAAGATAGTAAGTAATATTGGAATGAATATTTATTTTAGTATTTAATTGTTTAGAAAATGGCACGTAATACTTAGCAGCGCAGTTATGAAGATGCTTATATATTTTTGTTGCGCCCATTACTCATATATATGTATATGAAAAAGAACACAATTTCGAGTTTAAAAAGTGTTATTGTTTCTAAGAAATTGGTAAGCGATCATAAATTTTTTTTACCTATCTGATTTTCATACGGTGGATGGCAGCGTGAAATTCACTGTCAAAAGAGGTAGTCGAAAAGCTGCGATTGTGAAAGAAGAAGATACTGAGATTTCATTTTTTATTATGTTTTGAGCGTTTTGAAACAGATTTTTATCGAGAATATTTTATATTATTTTGAAAGAATTGCAAAGGACCAAAGTGTGGAAAAGAAAATTTAAAATAAAGAAATTAGCTAAATTAAAATCAAACTAAATGCCAAAAATATCACGATTTTCCATTCGTATTTAAACGCCTCGAAATATTCATCCAAACCATGTATTTTATGTCAAATACTGGGTGTCTTGTATATCATAAATTATTTTATGATTTGACACTTCATAAATTTTCTCATCAAAATTCATTGTTTTGAAATTGACGCGCGTCTTACAACCTTGACAAAAATAAATGTCACAACAGTTTCATTCGTTTGATTTTGTGGCGACGACACCAAAATTAGAAATTGATCAATCCCGACGGCAACTTCGTCCACCGCTGACCGTCACCTGTCGAAATTTGGGCATTCGCATAAGACGGTGTGCTTTTAGAAGTTTGACAGCGGCATTTTTTCGTCGTTTGCCGTTGCCCGTCGCAATTGTATTTAAGCCTTGACTTAACAAATTTTGTTTTACGGTTCTTCCATTTTCCCAGATTCTTGCCAACGAAAATCCCTAATTTTGGACATAAAAATCCCTTAAAATCCCTTAATACCATATTTCAAAGAAATCTTTTAAAATACCTTAAGAATGGGTTTGTAAAGTGACATAATCAATTTCGTACAAAATCATTTATTTCAGAACGAAATTATCACATTGAATAAATCTATGGTAAATAAAAAAGTAACAAGAATAAGTAAATAAATAGTTTTGCCATTTGAGTAAAAGCCTTCACTTTTTGCGACACTCATAATTTTAAAATTTTGTTTATGCATTTTTCTGGTAGAATGTCTTTCTAGTTCAGATGTTCCACAAATAAGAATTTTATTGTAAGCCTATAAATTATTTGAAGATTTGAATGACAAACAAATTTCAAAACAGCAAACCTCTTATTTAGCTTTTTTTCGGTCATTGTGCTTTTGAATCCAGGCTTTATATTTACTTTCGTTTTCCAACCAGCAATCGGAAAATTTCTTGACATATTTTTTGATTTCAACTTTTCTAAACTGTTGAATTTTAGAATTCGGCATATCCTTTAATGAAGAAATATGTCATATTAATATCTAATGTTTCTTCCACTATTTACTATCTTTCTACTTTACTAATTTATTTCCAATATAAGATATTCCTCAAAATAGACCAACGGGAAACAAAGCACACGTACACCGCAGCGCATTGGGCTTATTATTACGTAACAAATATAACATAGTATAGCATAGTGGCAGTACACAGGTCCCTCACAATCAAATATAAACAGTCACTCGGCTCAGAAAATATTTTGTACATGTGATATTAATAAAGAAAATAATCTAAATTCCTCAGTCAAAATCCCTTAATTTGAAAGTTTTGTGTCTCAACCGAACTTTCAAGGAAAAATCCCTTAAAAAAGGGTTTAATCCCTCAGATCTGGGAACACTGAAAAACTCTAGTTCCATGCAATCAACATCTAGCCACCCGATGATTTTTCATAGCGACACTGATTCAAGAGTTGTTCAAAATTTTAACGTTCGTCGGGAAGCATTGAATTTTTCTTAGAAATACACTAAACGAATTGGTGCATTGATTCTGATGGTTAACTCTTTCGGACAGGGCCACAAGCATTCAGTTTTCTTATAAAGATCTGAAAATTTTTCTTCAGATTTTTCATGCAGTATTGGCGGTGGACAATGGTTCCAAAGAGTTATATTGATTCAGGTGACTTGGCTGATCTGGGTCGCTAAAGATATTTATGAGCGTTGGCAAGCATACATTTTGTTCTTAGAAATTTACTTAAACAATTTTCTTTCGAGTTTTTATACACTATTGGTTGCCGAAAACGATCAGTTGGATTGATGCCACTAAAATTGGTTCTACAATTTTTCTTCACAATTTTTACGGCAACACTATAAAAATAAAAACCATTCGCTTTCCTCTGCGGTAGTTGCCGTTACTCTGCTTGTACTTTCGTATTTAATTCAAGTAGTGCTGTTTAATTTAACTTCACGTTTACTTTTAATTTAAAGGAGAAGAATAAACTTGCTACACTAGTTAGCGATGGAGGTAGAAATAGTAGCGAAAATGGAAAGCAGAAGACTGATAAGACCATTGACAACTTTTTTCAGAAGAAAGCAAGATCAGCTGAGTTCCCATCAAAAGATATAGTCAGTGACTTATCATGCATTTCTACTCGTATTCCTTTGAATGTGATTCAAGGTGCAAGCTCTTACTCTCAGTCATTTACTTCACCCGTGACAGAATCGGTTGCGTCACAACTATTTCTACAATCTTTGCACGAGAAAGAGAATTTGGATATAAGTCCTTAATGTCTGTCCACTCTGAGATCGACATTGATGTGGATAATATTATCGACAGGTTTTCCAAATCAAACCGAAAATTGGGTTTTGTGATATCTAACTTAAATATGATAAAAAAAAATTAAAAGCGACTACTTCCAACTTTTTTCTCCCCTCGAACATTTTAGGTGTGACCCCCCAGGCTGAAGGTCTGGATACGCGCCTGCTGGGACAGTAGTCAGCGCATTTACCAGCTGAGCTATCGTGTCCAAATTGTTTAGTATGAAGAAATTAATTCTCGTTAAATTTTCGTTAAAGTACAAGTTAAAATTGTGCAAACCTTTCGACTCTTTATCATTATGCTGAAATGGTAGATCTTACTTTATCAACTTCTGTGGCACCTTTTAAATTATTTTTAGACTTTAACTGATTCAGTTTGCCATTAAAAATGTTGTTTTTTCGTTACGAATGTACAGTTCAATTTGACTGGATTTATTTAGTGAATGGATGTACAGGTGTTGTGTCATATTCACAGTGACTTGCAAGACCTCTATTGTGAATTCCCGTTTAAGATTGTGCTTATTCTAGTTTAAGACTGTTGATAAAGTCTAGTAACTTTCTGGGATTGATAGTTGATAGACACATAGTTTGGTGGAGGAAATGCCTGCTCTAGGTGAAGTAATCTCCGAGGTTATCCTGACAAGCGGCAGGTTTTAGTCTTAGTCAGGTCCATCTTACTTAGATGTTATCGCAAGTGACCTAATATAAGCTCGGTTCTTCTGAGAGAATGAATTTCTTTCGGCGAAATTTTTTTTTTCTTGTCGAACGAAGTCCGTTCTTCTGTCATAGTTTTATGCAATAATGAATTTATTGATATAATCCATATTAATCTTGACAGCTATACAAAAAATTAATTGATAAATTGTAAGTAGTCAGATTACATCGACGGACATAATCTTATAAATAAATATATAAAATACACTGTCATACCTATGTAATTATGTATAAATCCCGAATATTATGTGGTACATGGCGGGCGCATATGTCAATGAATAAATATTGCAAAATATAGGGAAAACTTGGCACAAAATTATCATGAAACCACCCAAAAATATTCATCATAAACCATGTCTAGAGCCGGGAGCAAATGTGTTGACATATCCAATTGACCAGAAAATTAATGCCAACAAAATGCTTGTGCTGCCAAATCATAAAATTTTATTGAGTGGGAGTTAATGTCGGTAATTTATTGAAATTTAATTGCAGCAATACAAGCCTCCAGCGACCATCGGAAGGTGGGTATCAACCGCTGACAATTATGAGCTCGACGGCATCAGCTGTCAATGCGAATCATCAACAACACCAAATTCGTAATAACAACAACAACAACAACAACACTGCTACTGGAACTATTGGGATTCTTCGAAATGCTACCATGATTGGTACATCGAGAGGTGGTAGCTCCAGAACTGGACATAGTCGGCAGGAACATGGTCATGCAACAGGTGGAAATGCATCATCAAGAGAAGGAGATATAGATGGATGTGCCGGAATTCCAGGAGACATTGGATTTCATCTGGGCCTCTTCGGATGGAGGAAAAAATGCCTTTATATACTTATCCTAGGATTAATGGTTCTAATCATAGTCAATCTAGTTCTGACACTGTGGATACTGAAAGTCATGGAGTTCTCATCGGTAATAGACCCATTAATCATCCTTCCTCATACATACATACATACATACAAATCTAACAATGTCTTCCCAATTAACCGCAGGAAGGCATGGGCCAGCTGAAAATTGTAGCCGGTGGCATTCAGCTATCTGGGCAAGCATTAATAATGGATTTATTACGGGCTTCCACAATTCGGTCGAGACATGGGCAACCGATTTCAATAGGTGAGTAAGTGTGAGTGTGTATGCATAAATTTGCTGTTGTGTTTAATATTGCAGAGATATCCTTCCGGATAAACCTGAAAGCGTAATTTACTAAGTGTTTAAAATAAATTTAATGTCTTATTCTTGGACCTCGTTTACTTTTGTTTTTGCAGACTCATCACGTAACTTTTCAGTAAAAACGCGTGATTCTGGTGGTATACTGGAGAATCATCTGTTCCTGGGGCATGATAAGCTCGAATGTCTAGCGACTGGATTTAGAATAAACGACACAAATGGACGAAATTTATTTTCTGTAGATGAAAAAGAAGTGACGATTGGAGCACATTCTTTAAGAATTGATGGCGAAGGTGGAGCCATATTTCGAGAATCAGTACAAACGTTGCATGTTAGAGCGGATGCTGGAAGGGAATTGAGGTAAGATAAATTTTTATGAATCTATTTCAAAATGGGTTTTTATTAAAGCAAAATTTTGGTGCGATTTTGTTTTGAGTTGGTTTTTAAATTTTGTTTGATTTTTGGGGATGGTATTTAAAATTCGTTTAAGTTTTAAAAACAATATTTTCAATTACGGAACTGTGGGGTTACGTAATACATGTAAATCTTGGAAATCAACTTTTTTTTAGTACTTTTGTACCATGAACGATGGTTTGTAAGGACTTCCTTGGTTTTATACTATAATATGATATGTAATTTCTCAATATTGAATCTTAATTACGCCTGCGCCCACGCCTGCATCCTAAAAATCACCCCGATGTTTTATGACATTTTAAATGCTGTGCCAAACATATTTGACCATAATACGTTCCACAGAAATCTGCATAGGAAAAAAATAGATAAAAAATAAATCGATTTCTTTGTAAAATTGGAGATACGTTCCACACCTTCCAAACCCCACACAAAAACTTAAACATTGAGGTGGAAGTGATTTTCCAGTTTACTACAGACTTGAAGTCTCGCTCGAATCAAATTTCCAGGCTCTTCTTCTGCCGTATTTTGACACGATCTACAACGGAATCTAATTTATAAGTGATCATCGTCATTTTAAGCTATGTCTGCAAGCAATTCGTCATCACCATTTTCACTGAAGTTATCTACTAAGTTTTCTACTAATCTTGTGGGCCAAGGTAGTTCTTTTAATTGCCATCTTAAAAAAAAAAAGATAATAAAAAATACTACTTGTTTTTTTTTCCCACAACGTACATGTATATTTTAAATTTACATATAATGTAACAGCCAACGCGTTTCGTCTTGTCAGGACTGCTGACTCAGGGGTCAGCAGTCCTGACAAGACGAAACGCGTTGGCTGTTACATTATATGTAAATTTAAAATATACATGTACGTTGTGGAAAAAAAAACAAGTAGTATTTTTTATTATCTTTTTTTAAGATGGCAATTAAAATAAACTTATTCCACCAAGTGTTATCCATAAAATCAGTGAACCAAGGTAGTTCTTTGTAGGTAAACATAAATAAGCTATTGTGGCGTTTAGGATCGATTACAGGGAGGGGATTTAGCGTTTGATATACTGATATATAGGACCCTTCCACCTAGGTAAACAATTGCATCGCAGAGGGGTCCATATCAACCGCTTCGGAGTTACAGCGTCTCAAGCTGATTATATCCCGAACTTCATGTCCATTGCTCTACCAGCCCCGTAGCCCTCTCCTCTCAGGAGTTATTGTGATCTAAACAAAAAATTCCAGATTTTGTTATCTTATCTGGTTAACATAACTTTTCTTTATTAAAAAATGTAAACTGTAGACCCTCCGCTTTAATTTGGCCTAGTATACCCTATGTGCTATCTGTAGTCGTTAAAGAGATATTAGCTCTTAACGGTATGGAGCTGATTGAGCAATAGTTGGAAATTCCATGGAGTTCAGCTTTAAACGTTTACCGTACACCCTGTACTTTTTAAGAGACGGGGTGTTTTGTGAAAACCTAGATTTTTTAATTACCCTGGAACTTGTAAACGGTTGATGACCCCCCCCCCCCCCCCCACTACCACCCTGCGGCACAAATTTTTGTTTGTCAAGGTGAGTACTATCACCTCCTGCTGAAAAAACACCCGCATGCTGCAAAATAATAATATTAGTCGATCTTTAGCCACATTAAAATCATAGTTTGTAGGCTTTCTCCGATTTGCTAATGAGCAGCAGAATTATCGTGTGTATAAATGATATGCCGTAAGTCATGCTTTAAGTTAATCATCATTGATTATATCATCTCTAAGGCTGGCTATAAAATGAATACGAGGTTGTTGCTACCACAAATCATAGCAGTGGGTTTCAATACTAAGTGTTCGGTAAATAAGTAGGTTAGACAATGCAAACGATTGTCAGCAATGACTTGATCTAGCTCCTTAAAATTCACTTCTTGTCACTCAAATTTTCGTCATAAATTCTTTCAAGAATGTTGCAGAATTAAAGTTCACTACTTATTCTAAACAGGACCTTTCGCTTTCATATTTTTTAATGATATTGAACATATTACGATTTGTAGTAAGATGTTTCATTATCGAACCTCACAGTTGAATTCTTAAAAAAAACTTCATACAAATTTGTACACCAAGGTCATAATAAAATGTGACTCGTTGACAGTGATATAAAAAAAAACCTTAATATTTGCGTCCGTTCAAACGTTATAAATTTTATTGTAATAACAGATCCAATTCAATGCCTCTGTACAGACCCTCAGCAATTTAGAAGTTACACGATGGACACGTGAATCTATTTTACTATTGATTATTTAACAAGTCCTTGGCGGATAGGCATTTCGCTGCCATTGTAATAGTGAAAAATTCAGGCTGAAGGATAGTGGTCTACATTGCAAACTTGTTCAGGATCTCGATGCCAAGGAAGAAAATATCAATATTGCACCACTCACTTATATGAAGAACCCATTAGTGAAAATTGTTTTCCTTATTGGGGACGTTAACTATTAATCGGCAGATAAAGTACAGTTTTCAGTATCACAGAATCTCATCATATACACACCAAGATCTATGCTTGGTAAGTCTACGGTGCAAAAATTCATGGTTAGGGTCACTACAGCCCCTGTCCGATTATCGTTTAGTGAAGGTCCCTAAGTAACACCTTGGACCTCCATCTGATTTATCAGATTAAAATTCATATCTCTTCCTAACGCTCACCTGGGTGAAATACAAAGCGGTTTATTACGTAGCCGAGTTGGTGATCCTAGTCACTGGAAGTATGAGTTGGAACTTTGCGGAATGGTGCAAAACGCGGTCCGACTAGTCATACACTGGGCTTCGGATTTCGGATTGTGCATCATTCCACTGAAAACGGAACTATGCCTTTTTACTAAGATAAAGAACATTCACAGATTGAACGTTCTCTCTAGCGACTCCACGCGTTTGAAGCTAAAGGCTGAGTAAGATACCTACGCATCATATTAGATAAGAACCTAAACTGAAAACCACACCTTCAGGAAAAAGCAATGAACGCTCTTAGAGTCTTCGCAATGTACCGCAGAAATATAGGGAAAAAGTGGGGACACGAACCACGGATGATTAAATTGATATGACTGGTGTCATTGGATCTATTCTGTCTGGTTGAAATCAATAGATTTTGCCAAACCTCGTAAGATATTGGAAAAGATTCATAGACTGTGTGTGCTCAGTGTAAGGATCTCTCTCAAATCAACCAGCACTCCAGCTCTTGAGATTATCCTCAATATCACCTCATGTCGTACACATCACGAAAGCGGCGTAAATCGCAGGGCTTAGACTGCATCCCAATCAGAGTTGAATTCACCCTTGGACAAAGGTTCCACACAAATCCATCTGTCGCAGGTTAAGGCAATTTTAAATAAGAAATTCCATCAACGACAGAATGCAAAATACATTCTGTGCTTCAGCCATTGAAAAATATTGCAATCTGCTCGGACAGCTAATCATTGCTACAAGCCTTATTAAAACTGTTTACAACCTCCAAACTGTAAAACTGTGTAAAACCACCCTCAATTCCCTCGTTTTGGAGCAATAGGCTACTCGTTCTTTGAATGCCAGATCACAACTATATCACCGGGAACGAAAAGGCGGATGTGCTTGATCGTCTTTGTGCATCCTTGGAGACAATCTCCTACACAATGGGGATGACACCAAAACACCCTGCTTCTAATATTTTGGTTTAAGCCGACCATCAATACAGATGTCTAACCGGGCACTCTTTTCTCATGGGGTCACAAGCACAGGATGGCATTTGTTGATGATCCGGTATATAGTGGAAAGGTGTTCGAATCGGTGACCTACTTTCCTTACGTCTGTCTGGCTCTCCCACCAAAGTGTTACAAATTCCTTGACTCACACCTCCTGAAGGAGCTGCTTGAAGTCCGCAAGGAGGACTGAGGGTCAATAATAAACTTTGTAAGAGCGTCCGCTTGGGTGCTATGAGCAATTGCACATAAGTCTGGAGGGTGAATAATTGGCCTTATTATGGACTACGTTGCAGGGCCTCTACAATCCATCCATCCATCCATGCCCTAAAAATGATTTAAATGCAAAATGGACGTGCTTTTGTCATCAGGTGGAGAGTCCTAAACCTGTCTTTGCTGAAAATACTACTATCAAATTTATTCATGCAACGTTGCATGAATGCATAGCCCATCAGCAATGTACCTCGTGATCATTTTAATATGCTCTAAATGAAAATTTTAATGGTTTAAGAACGCGGAAAATAAATCAATTGATATTCACCAACCTGCCATAACGCATATGCCGCCTATGTTAATTTTCGTTAGATTAGAGGCATGACTACCGAAACAGCATTCAGTCAGTTACACTTTAAACTACGAGACCTAAATGGTTTTTTTTTACGAATCATACTGAACCAGTTCGGGTCAGTGAATAGAGATCGTTGATAATGACGTCCACATAAAATGTTATAATTAATGCTGTGATAGTATCGTTTAAAAAGAGGAGTAATTCAATTCAAGAAGACAATGTCAAATTTCCTTACTCGGCTGATGTAAAAACTCCTGGATGTAGACTGCCCCCTATTTATTGTTCAGAGTCCTCCGCCTATGTCCTAACTACAGGGTGAAGGTGTGGTGAGTTCTTAGAACAAAGTCGCCACTTAGGTTGGTTCTCGCAGGCAGAATTGGCTAACTTCATTCACATTGGTAGAGAACTCCTTAAAGGATTTTTCCGAGAGCATTCCTCATCTAATCCGTTCTGTTTAATAAAGCCATCAAGAGATTTCAAAAGTCGAAAAACCGTATCCGCTTTAAGTCATTATTAGCCTTCATTTGGTGGACTGTTCTCTGAGTTTTGACTTTATCTTACTAATAGTTGACAGATTTTTCAAATGATCTACTTTTAAGACATCCAAGCTTATTTTACGATAGCTAACATATGAAAACAATTCTCAATCAAAATGTTTCACACTTTGACATCTAGAGTAATAAAACAGGGCGGCATTCTTTTTGTCGTAGATTAGAATCACCGACAAGACAACTTGAAATGTCCGCTGCACAGGATATAACTCTACAATCTAGAGCAGGCAGTATAGAGTTGAGTGCATTGGACGATGTGAAACTCGATGCTCGTGAAGGAAGTGTAAGTTTTAATATTAAAAATTATCTGATTTTATTTTTAATAAATAAATAAATTATATTTTTTTTTCTATACCTAATTTTGTTGTAGATACGACTAGAGTCGTCTAAAATATTTCTACCGAATTTAAAAATGGCATCACCTGCAAGTCCCAGTACAACTCAGAGTCATGATCATGTTCATAGGGTATTTCAGTTGTGCGCATGTTCCAATGGTAAATTGTTTCTTGCATCACCTCATGGTATTTGCGCAGGTGACGATACGTCTGTATGTAGATGATTTCCGCAAGGTTTTCTTCCAGGACCTTAGTAATTATAGTGTTTTTTTTTGTTATTGTTTTTTTTTTGTATGAATAAATTATAAAAGAGTTCTAGATTGTAGGAGAGAAAGTCTTGGAAAGAGCATATCTTCCAGGACGTTATTATTATTTTATTATTATGTTTTTGTACATAATATATTTAAATACATATAATTAGTGAATTTATTTACTCTTACGTTAGTGCAACTATATAATAGAGAGTTATTAAGCACAATTATGACAAAATATCAGAGGCCTATTAGAATTTATACACACAACAATGGATGGGAACGAGCTAAAATTATGAAAATCAATTAAAATATATAAGAGACAAGGAATACTAGTTATATACACCTATGTATAAGATTTAAGGTTAAAAGTGTGCAGAATCTTTATATTATATAATAAAAATTGTCTCTGTTATATATGATGAGTTGAAGCAAAGGTGTATGTACACCACTTACATACTTATGAGTCGACAAAGTAACAATGTAAAATTTGTATCTTATTTAGCAATATCAGGATTCTGGAGTATAGGAAGAAAAACAGAAAAAAAACGTAGGAAATCCTTAGAATGAGCTTTGTACTGTGTTCTAGGTGACAGATTTAAATAATTATAAGATTTCCGTTAGCAAACTCTTAAGTTTAGTTTTTTTGTATAGTTGTGATTGTGACAAAAAAGTTTAAGAAAATGAATTGTAATATAAAAAAAAGAATGAACTTCCCCACAGGTATATCGAATAAATCAAAATTAAGCAAAATTATTTTTAACGGTTAGTCCAAGTTATTTTGTACTTAATGACGA
Organism: Dioctria linearis; assembly: GCA_963930735.1. Lineage (NCBI taxonomy): Eukaryota > Metazoa > Arthropoda > Insecta > Diptera > Asilidae > Dioctria > Dioctria linearis. The sequence continues at coordinate 15,558,048 of OZ005742.1, read as the reverse complement.
ATACTAGAAAATTATATTGTACATGAAAATGGTTGACAAAAACATAAAAGAAAAAAAAACAAAAAACAAAAACAGTAAATAAATAATGAATGGAATTTTTTGGTGGTTTTATGTGATTTTTATATATATTTTTTTTTATATTATTAAGTTATGCTCAGGAGATACTATATCATGCAAACCACAGTAAGACAGAAAGGTACTGAATTCCTGATGTTTATCACTCTTGAAGCTTCATAGATATCCCGAGCAGTGGCATAACTAGGACTTATTTCGGGGGTGTGCCAGGTCCCCCAACTTTCGTACATAGGTTTTAACAAACATTTAGTATACGATGTATACCAGCTCATGAGTATTCCCAGCTATTGACCGACATTTTTTATGCTTGCTATGAGCACTTAAGAGATCGCAAACACTATTTCCTTAATATTTAGTCTTCGTACGTGAAACCTCAACTGTGCATCCAAGAAAGAAAAAAAAACTAGTTCAGCACTTTTAATCCAATGGAGTGTGCATTCGGAGCGATTTTAACAAGAAAATCTTTGTCGAAGTTCCGATGTTAGAGGTCATTGAATGTTATTGAGCACCCGGAGAGAAAAAAGCTTGGTAGATCGCTTAACAGATAGTATAAGTTATCAGCATTCAATCAATTTTTGCATATCTAGTTAGTCAACATTCGGTGATCTGGCGATATTCGTTGCTTAAATTATTGTGAAAATAGATTAGTACATAACGTAATTGGCGAATTGCGCGAAAGAGTGCATTCTTTCCTTAATCCCAATGAACCCAAGCGACACTCATCTATTCCGTACAGTCCACTCTAAACATCCAACGCGATTGAGTAAATTTTTCTTAAATCATAGAAAGTAGTGTTTATTTGAAAAATAAAATATAATGTGGACGAAAAATGAATGAAAGTGGTGTGGTTTAATTAACAGATACCTTTGTTTTCCATATGTCCTCCTTTCCTTCTCTCACGTATTAAGGCAAATAAATCAAAGTCATCAAGTTCTACACACGAAACTGATATGATAGTGATGCCCTGCCTAACGCCCGTATTTATTCGAAGTACCAGTACCAGGATTCATACTTCAAATCTTTTAAGTACAAGTACAAATTCCGGTACTTGTACTTAAAAACTTTCAAGTACAAGTCCAAGTACTGGTACTTATAAGGTTCAAGAGCTTTCGAAAACTCAAATCAGAAATTTTGAAAAATCTATAGCCAGCTAAATAATTGGATGAGGTTTCCATTTACGAAATATCACAAAATATCTTGCAAAAATAGAGGAAATAAAACCGAATCGTATAAACTTTAGCTGTTTTAATTATTAATTTTGGGTTGTTCATGCAGTATTTCAGTTTGTCTTTAGCAAAACAAGTGTCACATCAGATTATGATTGCCTTTGTTTATTATTTACAAGACCTGCAAATGAAAATTAACGCTCAAGAAGTGCGAAGGAATAGAGCGGGGTGTTGCACTTGATTTTAATCCTCTCAACCATTACGCAAATTTTCTTTCTATTTTACTGAAGGCGGTAAGATTTCTTGAGGCACTGTCGACATGCAGATAACCTCTATTATTAGAAGGTGTATTTAAATAGTTTACACTTCCCGTTATTTGTCGTAAGTGCGTGAATACTTTAATTCCAGTTCCTGGTATTGGTACTAATACTTAAGTACTTTACCGGTCTGAATTTAGATACACATTTTAGAACAATTTTATTAACGCTTTTTACGCCCTAAGAAAGAGATACTTAAAGTGTATATACGCTTTACTTACGCTGTTAGTTTGTTTTTAATTAACTCGATTTCAATGTTTAGGAGTGCCATGTTCGAAAACCTCTCCTGAAGCAGTTGTTCTTAACATACTTTTAAACTCGATGGAAAAGCTCCGTTCCCAGCCGGCCGAGCTGACAAAAAGACCCAGAGATGCTTGCAGCAACTACATGTTTCAGGTACAACTTTATAATGACTGTGCCAAAGGTAGATTTTGAAAACTAATTTTGAAGTTAGTGATAATGTTATCCATATATGTATCTTCCCATATTCGGATGACCTTGGCCTTGTATCTGATAGAAAATTTACAAAATTACTTTTACCTAGAGTGGACTATATCAGAAAGTCTTTTAATCTCTTCGGTTGCCTTCTCCTTTTCGAGACTCGAGTAGGTTCCAGACAAATTTAATGTTTTTCTGTAAATTTCTCGGTTTCCCAAAGTTTTTTTTTGTCTAGAGTGCTAACATAGTTTTATTCCATAATATGACGTAAGAAGAATATTATTAAAGTTTTTAATTGCGCAGTAAATATTTCTTCCTTGTAAAGATGATCAGCCTCTTATTACCGAATCAAAAAAGCTTAAAAGATTTTTTCCTGAAAATTAAACATAGTTTTACGAAATTTTAATATTTCTTTGATATCAAAGGTTATCAAATAAAATTTCCGCACAAAGTGTCAAATAGTTCTGCATGCTTTCTCCTACGGATCACGTCTTTGTCAAAATTCAGTGGAATCCGAGCAATCGCAGAACAGTTTTTTGAAATTTTAAAAAGATTTTAATAGGTTTTCTTGAAGAAAACAACCTGTTAAAGTCTGTTCGATTCCGATTCGAATGGATTCAATTAATTAGGCCTAAGATTGTACGAACTGACGAATTTTTTGTCCGAATTTTCATAATTTCCTGGGGTGGGGGGCCCTCCCTGGCCCATATCTAGTTACGCCACTGAGCCCGAGATGAGACAGAAGATAGTAGACTGTTCCACATTCGCACAGTTCGAGATAAAAAATATTACACAGCTTAATATACGGGCGAAGGTATCTTGAAAAGTGAAAAGATGTGCGCAGGTAGATACTCCATCAGAACATTAAACGTGCATAAAGCGTTGATGGAGCAAATACAAGTTATTGCTACGTCACCAATGAGCTTAAACGATCTCTTTTGAATAGTATTTAATCGGACATGAAGACTCAGGGCTCCTAGCCGGTTAACAGCGTTAGGACCCCTTTTTTAAATAATTGAATAACACCAAAATGTTTCTGTTATTTTTCATACATAAGCATACGCTTAGATTGCCTTGCGAGGAACTTTCTTCTCTGCACTCTACTCTCACTATAATCCACTACTCTCACTATAATCCACAGACTGCGTTATCTCTGACTCTGCGTACAAAACCAAGAGTGAACTAAGCCTGTTCTGCTCTGTGGTGGATTTTAAATAGTTTTTCACTCGTTTTAGCGCTGAAAACGACTGTTATGCCGAGCATCTTGATCCTGGTGTACACAACAGAATCTGGAGCGCTATTTCCATATTTTGATAAACGTCCAAAAAGTTTTTTTCCAGACTAGGGTGGGTAATTGTTTCCCCATGCAGCCTCAGCGGACGACAAAGAAGCTCGCAGGTGCAGATACTCGTTTACTAAAGTCCCGTCCAAATGTCCTAGATAGAAGGCTTTCAAGCTCCGTGCGCCCTCGCGGATATTTCGAGATGTCAAGCTATTACCTTGATGAGAAAGTAAAACGTTTTAATCAAGCTCTCGTAATCAGAATCACATCTTTGTGTAGTTCTGCGATCAATCTCTCGATAATGACGTTGGAAATGGTAACTCTGAATCCAATGGAAAAAACTCTATATGCAAATGAAAAATCTTTGAAAAATGAAATTTCATTGCAAAAAGAGGGCGTTTCATATAAGCAGGAACCATATATCGTCAGTATGAAATTCCCTCTTTTTGCCATGAAATTTTTTTTCAGAGATTTTTTGTTTTAAAGAGTTTTTTCCACTCAATTCTCGAGCTGTAGACTCAGCAGCAAACTGAGTCAATTTCAGATTGACTTATTTCGCTATGAATTTTCATAGCAAGACTCTCAATTCTAAATCCGTTCCTGTTGGATAGCGCGGCTTCGATCTCATTTCCCTTTACTTCGTCAATTGAGAGTTTGCAGCCTTGCTCTGCTTAGTGGTAAGTTCGCCCCTATTTGCAGGAGCAATAAACTGAATAAATTTTTTTTAACGTTCGGTGTCATATGTCTCCCATTTCGGCCCCTGACGTGGCCCCCTACAAGGTTGGGCCTCTTGACAACCGCCTAGTTTGCCTAAACAGAAGTTCGACGTTGTATTTAATGAAACTAAGGCTGCACGATCAGTCCCTGTTCAGATATGGAAAATGTTTTCCATTCTAGGTCTGATATATCTAACTAGAACTTGCAGAGGCCCGCTAGATTCGACAGGCTGAAGTATTGCTGACAAGTTTTCAAAAAACCAAGTCATTTCGATGCTTTCTTGCCAATAGAGAAGATTTCAGCTCTCCACTTTAGCTTACTGGAATATTAATTGCAAGAATTATCTTTAAATAGGTTAGGTAGATTTAGTGCATCTTAGCTGCATTGAAATCGATGCAATTCACTGTGCCTCAAGCGAGGACATCGTAAAGGTCATTATTCATGAAATTTCGTTTGAAACATGCGGCATTTCTTCTGGAATCTTAATGGAAATTATAAAGAGAGATGGAGAGAAAATAGAGTCCTGAGGCGCACCAGAATTTGTAGGATAAGGTTCAGATATAAGTAACGCCATCTAATACAAACCACCAGATAAGCAACTTTCAGTCAGAAATTAGAGATTAGTTTCTAGATACTTCATTAATTTGGAGTTAATGATAGATATTAAAATTCTTTGAAAGAATAGAAGTGATTGTAATTGGTCGATAATTTTAGGAATCGTTATCCACTCCTTTTATGGGACTAGGCTGACTGAACGTGAACTAGTTTCCCCAGCTATAAATTGTGCAGTGTAAGGCAATTGGTTCGGCTTCATATTTTTATTATTTAAAAATGAGATTTAATGAGTTAGGATAAGGTTTTACTGGGTTTTCTCTAGGTCCACAGCCAAGCATTTGTAAACAGTATATACATAGCTCTAACATCCAGGTGAGCGTTTAATTTTTTAGTTTACTGCGAGCAATATTGTTGGATAATATCGAGTGCAGGTATGTTGGTCAATATATTTTTAGCCAATATGTTGCATACAATTTACGATAAGATAAACTGACAATCAACTTGCTGGGCTGCTTCAAAGCCTACATAGAATTAATCCAACACAAAAACGATGACCAACAAAGTTGTTAGCTAAGTACTTCCAATTTTTCAAGCGTTATTGTGTGATGAGTATTCTGAAAACCCACTTCCTCTCAGGGAAATATTTATCACATCCTAACGAGCAGGAAAAGCAGAACATATTACACGAATATTTTGTTCGTTGGGAGCTTCTTGCTTGCATGCGTTCTATATGAACGACAAAAACATAAATATTATATTTTGCCCACCAAACTGCGGAGCCATGTTCTACAATTGTAAAGGAGGCTGTAACATAGTTCTCGTAGATACTTGTGATTGTAACTACGTTTGTATATTAGTAAATGTTGGGACTTACGTCATTCAAAGCGTTGGCGTGGGTGAAATATTAAAGGAGGTTATAATCGGCAAACTATCGCTAAGAGAAGATCACATAATGCCGAAAACTACACCGTGGCATAACAGGTAAAAAGCATTGGTTTTTCCTTTTTCTTTTTGAGGACAATATTTATACCCTAACCTAATTTGAAGAGGCTTTTTCCAGTATAATCATAACAAATAAAGATTCGTTTGGAATATTTTGAAATGCAGTGATATGTTCTATGAGGCTATATACACTGTCACCTATGAAACGTCCTGGGTGATAAGATAAATATGGAACCACTACTGGACAAATTTCTTCCTGGTCTTGCAAAATTGATTATTTTCAGCAACATTTGAACACTAAAAATTGATTTTCCTGGTAAAACGTTGGACAAGAAATGTTTACTTCTTTGCTTTTGTTGTCGTTCTAGTTATAGTATATGAATGACTCCACCTACAACTTGGTTTTGATACTGTGCAATTTTTATTTATTTTTAACAAATGAAGGATTCATTCTATGATTTGTATTTTGCCAGCGCCGATGCTAGCTGCTTACGAACAGGTAAATTCTGATATGCCTTCAGATCAGTGGTTCCAATGTTTCTAGGACTGAGTAAACCTGTTCGAAAAGTGCACGGATTGTAAGGGAGGGAACATGTTGAAAAAATAATTGATGCGTTTTATTACCTGTTTCCCCATATTTTAGACCAACCCTGGTAAAAAAAACAAATGTGCAATTTCTTTAAGATTTTTCTATAAAATTAATGAAGATATTGGAACCAATACGATAGGGTTAAAAAAATAATTAAAAATTTAAGTAATTGAATGTTGAATGAGTGGTAATTTACAAAGCACAGAAAATGGATCTGCACATAAATTGGGGAAGATCACGTGGAACGCTTTATTATGACTCATAAAATTTGCAGTTCCTTTATCAAGGCTTCACAACTAGATTCAAAATCGAAATTATCCTATGACAATTCTACGAAATCTCAATCTGTGTATAGCAACACTAGGAAGATTTTTTTAAATATAAGTCTTCCATACAATTTCTTAACTTCCAATATCAGCGTATTTTCAATCAGTATCCAAATACATAGTGAAAAGCGAAATTCTCGTATGGAAACTCTACGAAGGAATTACCAGATTTTACCAAACTTTTGAACTGTAATTTTCTCCAATTTTGATAAATTGGTTGTCAACGCATTCTCAAGCAGTCTTTAAATATTAAAATTATAATTTCTATTTCGCAACACTAAAAGAATATCCTTTCATCGATTTTCGAAAATTGCATCTAGATCGAATTTTAATTGGAAAGATAGATAAACGGAAAGATGGCGGACGTCCAGATGGACGGACGGATTCTGTCAATGGTTTAACGTGGACACCTAGCTATGAAGCCTTACTACCATTGCACGGATTAGTAACCATGTGGTAATTCGTGTCTTCATGAAACAGAGCATATCCTGTCTCAATGAGTACCAGTTATGCCAGTGCAGGCTTGACATTAACCTGCTAGTCGCAGCGGGACCCATTTAAAATACTTTCCAATCTGTGTGTCACGGAACCTCATTGATTTGTTGCAACTCCACGCCGAAAGCCAAATATTTAAGCATACATTAATAAGCGACCATCCTTAAGATCCTCGGACGCAGTGTGCAATTTATTCAAAAGAACATACTCTTCTCTCTGCTCGCATAAGCGCTACCACAACTACCTGGATACTCCCATTAAGAGGCCATCTCCGTGTTGAGTCTACTATAGTAGACCTCAGGACAGTAAGTTATCAATGTCGGCTAGCCACTTGGTATGGCTTCGTAATACATAGCCATATTTACTACCAGTGGATTCTCCATGTAGTATCCTTATATGAGACTGTTGGCTCCATTCTGGCTTGATCATATTAGCACATATTTGACGCCAGTGGACCACATAAAGGTTATGATCCGCCCTTCGAGCTAGGAGAGGTTGGAGACTACAGTCCGTAATCTTGACAAGACTACTGGGTCGAATAAGTGCAGGCTTCTATTTAAATATGCACAGTAATCATAGATCAGCATACCTGTGTTCCTTCAGCACGAATCCTATATTCAGCCCCTTGCTTGTACGCTCCCTTGCAGCTTCCGGATGGACACACAGACCGATGGGCGAAGAGATGGATGGACATTCAAAAACTAATATTATGAATTTGTGTTCAATGGTGTCGGCCGATAATTCCATCTAGGATATAAAAATATTTTTTGTCAAAGCTGTCTTCGGTCGGGCATGAAGCCGGGACGCAGCTATGATCAACCTGTTTGGGGACTGGCAGCGAAGATGATAATCTCTACACCTTTTTACATCTTTTTCTGTGGTTGCCTTCTAAAGAAATTTTCTGAAACCTCCCCATAGGTTCTTCTCGTGTAATAGCACCTTCGTCAAAAGCGTTTTAGTTAGCAATATTTGTGTAGCAAAGTCATAAAATCACTAATTTTTAATATTCGATTGGACCGGCGATGGCCAAGTTTTTATATATTTTTTCCATTCCTTGAAAGCCCCTTCGCCTTGGAAAAAAATAAATGGAGTCCTCATTCTCAAAAAAAAATTACAGAACTACATTCTAGCCTAAAGGTTTTAAGGTTGTTACTTGAAGTTCTTAAAAAGCTCATCACTTCAGCTTACCATAATCTATTGCCAGGAATGCAGATTAAATAAAAAATTAAGGATTAAATTTTAAGGCTATCAGTTACCCCAACTATTTATAAATCTGGATAATTTCCATAATTTAATTTTTACATTTATCACAATTCATTTCTACTTTGCATCTCCTAGGTTCTACCTTCTACCACCACTAAACTTACTTTCTTTCAATGATGTGCCAAGTTCTATTAAATCACTATCGCTCATCCTAGCATTCACCTTAATCTCAATTTGTGTGTGCTAACTAACAATTATAAAAATAGTTGAAGCCACTCATGAAAACGAGCCATTAAAACCAATTAAAGCCTCTTCAAATTCTACACATCAGCGGTAGTAGGTGTTACGCCAGCATGCACTGAAAATCCTGAAATCATGTCAGGATGTCATATATCAGCCGGACTGAAAGTTGGCCAATGTTTGCGTGCAATTCACAAATTATTTACTTCGAGTCTGGAAGCTATACATAGGCCGTAATTACTATTGCACAACTTCAATTTTAATGGAATCACTTAAGGTTAATGGAATTACTGCAACAGTCTGGAATGTCAATAGATCATTAATTATGAGAGATGAATGGAATTGATTTTTCCATCTAAATCTTATCGGGGTGGATATGAACTTGACTGGACCTGTATATATTTGTGTCATTTATATTGCCGTTATTCATATAGAAATTCATTCATCTGTGGCGTCTCTATAAATTCTGGCGCCGCCTCATCGAGGGAATTCATTGGAAGCAAATATACTAAGTACATCTCGTTTCGTCTTAGCTACGATATGGAGGTGCCGACAAAATGTAAGGAGAGATCCTTAAGATTTTGTAACACCCACTAAATGTTTTTTATACTCTGCGCAAAATCCATATTTCATCTAAAGTTTGCAGAAAAAGATTTTCTCAGGTTCCCCTAGGTTGCGAAGGAGAATGTTGCCTCGAACCTAGATTTTAGTTTCACTTAATGGAATTATGATAAGTTTGCGGAATATTTAGATACAATTATTGGAGTGTGATATATTTTTGCAGCGAAAATATCAAATTAGATAATTTTTCTATAAATTTCCTTAATTGTATAATAAAGAAATTTTCTCGACTGAAAATAATAACTGTGGTGCGACATCGGAGATCTGGTGATTTTTGTATAGAAATTATAGTTCTAGTATTAATAATTTAATTTATTGATTAAGATTACTATGATTTATGACCCTGTAAACTTTATACTTGTTCAAGAAGGCAAAAGGGAAAACAAATTTCATTTGCTATTCCATCACACAACCCATTTGATTTTGGGTGGACAATTTCAAGTCTTGGATTTTACTCATCAGCAGGTCTCAAATAGTGAAATTGAGCGACTCGAAAAAAAAATGAAAAATAGAAAAGTGGAAAGTAAAGAAAAAATGAAAAAATGAGAAGAAAAAAATTGAAAAAATTAGAATAATTCGAAAGCGCGCTAAGCTAACTCAATACGATCCTGGGCCTTACATATTCCAAAGCTCGATTCGATATAGGAGCTTCTCGATTTGATAAATTAAGTGCTTTAATAATAAAAGAATTTAAGTGGGATGGGTTTTATTCTTAATGCAGTTAAAAAGAAATGTCTCCAATTTTCTTAAATCCTGGAAAATTATCAATTAATGAAGTCTTGGCCGAAAGCTACGACACAGAAGTAGTTTGAAGTGATCGTGTCATATATGACTAAGCACAACAATTTAGCAAACGAGTATAAAGCCAATGCCTTAATAAACGGAAATGCTTTATTGGAAAAAAATAATACTTTCAAACAAGTGGTACATCCTTGCCATAGGAAGCAATATATCAATGTGCAAATGTTGACGAACAGGTGGATATCTTACATAAGTACCAACTTCAGCTTTTTACAATAGGTATGCCCCTTTGCAGTCGCATCAAATTTACTCAAAACATCAATGTCCTTGGATTTCAGCAGAAAATATAATGTTAATAGCTGAAAGGGAGTTCTTTTATCGAAAATATAAAAGGCTCTAAAGTGATACTGAAAGACAGATATATGCACATGTATGGAATTTAATAACATAAAAAGAAATTTGTTGTGATAGCGGTGCTTACATTCCTTTCATAAAAAACTTGATACCAATCTGTTTCCTAAACATTTCTAGGCTAAATTGCGATAATTTCAGATAAAAGGAGGTAAAGCAGTAGAGGTCTGTAACTGGTATGTAGATGAGTTAAGTAATTAGTAGGTAAGACATTGTCGTCAACCATGTGGAGCTTCACACACACAAACACTTTCCAGGATCTGAAGTAAATGGGGCTAAAACGGATAACAACAATCCATCCTTGAGTGACGATTATCGCCCCGCAAAAATCTTCGCACAATAATCATTTGAATGGGTCATAAACTCATTTAAACCATATAAATCCCCGAATGAAGCTTCCCTGCTTTCCTATATATGAACTTTTACCAATCCTAGGATCAGTCAAACATGATTTCTTTATATCTTATGAATAACTCCAGAGCACTTGATACACCCTATAATGATGATTCACAATTTGCTATTAGTTGGCGCTATGCGCAATAGCCTGTAGCTTTTTCAACACTTCAACTTTTAAGTTTTGGCTCAGAAAAGTCAAAACTTTGGAATTTTTACTTATTTTTGGTTTTATTTAATTAGTATTTCGAAAAAAGGATAGGTAATCAATAATCAGATTCAAGAAACGATGTTCTACAATAACGAAAGACGTTCCCCAGATAGACTGTCTCCATAATGATTTCATTTCATTTCATTCCTTGAAATGGAAATGAAAATGGTGGACGAAAATAATTTCATTTGGAATGTCATTGATACTTTCTCATAGTGTGTAAAGATCACGGTATAGTTCAAAAATTTAATTAACCTTTATATTGCCACCCAAAAAAACTCACAGTATCTGCCACTCGGCTACCCGGGTACCCCGCCTACGAAAATCTTGGTAAGAGTCCATTGTAACTAAAAAAAATGATATGCATTCGATCAATATTTATATATTCATATTTAGGAAGGTATTCTTACCTGAATATTAAAATTAAATGAAGTGCAGTCACCTTGGGAGTCCTAAAGTATGTATAAAACGTGCGTAGCTGCACCGTAAATTTCTCGTTTCTGAGACGGCCAGGTATGTTGAACATGAGAGGGAACGAGAAGGGTGGATAGTTTGTTCTTTTATACCTGAAGAATATTCGAGAACACTTTTGAAACTCGTCGACACAAACATTCCTATATATGTGGATCAGTAAGTCCGTATAGCCGTATATTATTTAGTGAAGGGTGCATAGAACTTGGGCATTATATTTATGGAAAATAGAAGCAGAAAAATGGAGGAATTGTCGAGAACTGAGTTTTTGAGGTAACGTAAATATAATAAATACAATATTTGCATATACATTCGACATTACTATAAGTGTAATATTATTGAAAAACATGAATTTATTTATTATTTGTTACACTGAAAAAGATGAGTACTTGAATAGATTACTCGGCAAAGAAGTTGAAAGAAGTGATGACCCTTCTGACAGTGAAGACGAAGATTGGTTTCCTAACGATAACACTCCGAATTCTGCCAGTGCTGAAGTATCGGATAATGAAGATTGCGTTGATGACGAAGCCGAAATTGATTGCAGACGTCAAGAAGAAGAAGACGGTGACGACGAAAAAGACGCTGAGGACGAAAGTGACAACGTTGTAGCTTCAGATGTTTCAACCAACACTACAACATTTTTTGTGTCAAAAGACAAAACGGTTTGGAATAAAACTCCACCTTAAAGCCATCAAACTCTGGCTAGAAATGTTGTTAAGCAGAGAGCTGGACCGCATAAAAGTACGAAAATGCTATCGATCTCTGGCGCATTCAAAAAAGTCATCACGTTGGAAATGGTTGACATTATCGTTCGGTGCACAAATAAAAAAGCTGAAGCCGAGTACCACGATTACAATAGCAAGCATCCACAGAAAGAGCTGCGTGTATGGAAGAAAGTTACGGTAACTAAAATGTACTCTTTTTTTGGAATCTTGGTAGGTGCTGGTGCAAATAACTCAAACACAGACCACATAGATGAAATGTGGGAGAAAACTCACATCTTCTATATCGTGCAACGATGGGATGAAGTCGATATCAGTCGCTTTTACGTTTTATACGTTTTGACGATTACACTACCTGCCAGGAACGAGCGGCCAATGATAAGGCAGCACCTATTTCTGATATTTGGAACATGCTGAATGCAAACCTAGTGGCGGTGTATAGACCAAAGGAGCACTTGACTATCGACGAACAGCTCTTTCCTTTTCGAGGAAGAACGAAGTTTACCCAGTACATGCTATCGAAGCCTGCTAAATACGGTCGAAAAATATTTTGGTTGTGCGACGCATGTAATGCTTATCCACTCAAAGGGATTTTCTGTATAGGTAAACAAGGTAATACTCGAAAAGTCAATCAAGGAGAGCGAGTTGTGAAAGAACTAGTCGCCGCGCCGCTTACAAAGGATCTGGCCGGAACATAAGCATGTACAGATATTTCACGACCGTACCATTGGCAGAGAGTCTTTTGTCATGGAAGCTCACTATCGTGAGCATCTTTAAATTATTCTCAAGTATTTCCAAAACATTGATTTTCTTTACACGCAAATTTCATAAATACCGTTATTTTTTTCAAAAACTTTTGGGTGTAAAAATATCAAAATTTTCGAAATATTTGAGAATAATTTAAAGATGCTTATTAAAAAAATGCAGAGTAATACACTTTTTGACAGCTACTGTTCTTAGCTATTTAATCAGCCAACAATAACCAAAATCTATAGATTGTTTCAAAAGTTATACTCATTTATTCCCATCAGGGTTTGGCGAAATCTTCAACTGGCCACCTAAAGGAAGGTTTCTAGGTGGGGGGTATGTGGAACAATTTTTTGATCAGCTTACCTCAAGGAATCGCGTGGTATACCGGAAGGTATCTTGATCAGAATCACCCTGTATATAAATCCATATTTGCTTATTATATTTTTACAACAAACTTTTTCTTTACGATAAACTGTACCAAAATTATGCTTTTCTGTCGGGGTACACGGGTAACCGTCTGGCTCATACGTGTTGGGGATTCGAGAAGGTTTTTGCCAATCTTTTTTGGAAAAAAAACTTATTCAACAAAACGTACGACGATGGGTACCCGGGTACCCCGGTACACAGGGTTAAATGCTTTCGAGAAAATTTGCAAGTATTTGCTGTATTTGCACAGCTTTTAGCAAAACAAATTTCCCATTTTTTTACAAAAGCCGAAAAGAGACCAAAAGCTTGAAGATGGTTTCATTCATGATTAGACAATCGATATCACGGCTGACTTTATTGAAAAATCTTTCCAATGGTAAAATTAAGAAAATTACCTCATTTTAATGATGGCACATTTGTTGAAATTTCAATAAATGAGGTAATATTTAATTAAAAAAATTAAGTTTTTATGAAGACTTAAAGGAAGCATATTCTTCAGACTGATTAAGAACGAGCTATTTGAAGAAAAACATTTTTAATTATATTGGCTGTGCTCTGAATAAATATTGACTGCGATTCCCGTATTGGCATATCTTATCAACGATACCCATGATTCAAATCACACTCACTCTTTCCGCTCTTTCAGAAAAATGCGTTAAGGCCGGTACTCCCTTAAAGTACCCCATAAAGCTACTTTATTAGATTAATTTTCTTACCAATGTTATGCTTTTCTGGACACATCAAACTATAGAATATCCTCTGAGCGCTAAGGCGTAATCAAAAAAAAAAAAAATCTTTACAAATTTTCTCGTTATCTATCTACATGGAAAATTCAATATCAAAATAACTCCAAAAATGTTAACAACTCAAGTCTCAAAAGTTCCTAAAAATTAAAAATGCAAAAATTTGATAGCTTTCTAGTATACTCACTGAGTCTCTGCGAAATAACTAAAATCCAACAGGATGTAATTTCACGTCCCACAGATGCCCAGCCTAGCATTAACTGTTCAGCTGGGGTGCTAAATTACAAGCCACCCATGATAAGGGTTGGAGACCTTTCAACCTCATTCAATAGCAAAATTAGGCAACGCATTGATTTGTGAAAATATGTTTACGCATTCAACGTAATAAATAGTCAGCGCCAAACGGCTTTATCATTTAGAGCTGCTATGTGGCTGGAAGGAGGTCGACCCGGATGGGCCTCGGGCATGGGTAAAGAAGGAGCCATTTGTTTGCAAACCCATAAACTAACTTCGACTACTGCAGATAGTTGCCGGTCAACTAACCTCTATATCTGTAAATACAGGGTAACCAAACACGTCGACAATTTAAACAAATTATCAAATACATCAAGGCTGACATTTTCGACAGCGTGGGTACAAATCAACTGTGACAGGTGGAGTTATTCAGGGATTGTAAACATATAACAAGGCCCAGAGTAAAGAGCGTGCAGCGTTAATGGAGGCAATTCTGATACGTGATAAAAAAGGAAATCGCAAAGGATCACGTATTTAAGGTGTGTACGTGTGTATTGGAAATGAGGAGGAGGTGGTTGGTTTCTTTTACTTCAATCGGGGGAGGCTGGATATTTTTGTTTTTGGGAGTATTATATGCAGATTCGGCTTTACGGGTTTAAATGTTTTCAAGTTTTCTGTAGTATTGCAGTAACCACTCTTATTTTGATTTATTTATGCCACTGACTAGTTTCATCAAGCTACTTTGTGTCGAGTTGCTTTTTTGGCTTTCTATGTCTCTTCGGTGAGGATTTAAAATAAAAAGTTTTTTTTTAAGTACTAAAGGGTTTCGGATGCTATTTGAACTTCTTTCAATGAATATTTAAATTTTCTTGGTTTTTTAATGTTATCAGAGGGAATAGGATCGAGTTAAGTCAGAATTTGTTGAATGCTTGAGAAAAGAAATAAAATTAACTTTCTGAGTAAAGCCCTAAGAGGTGATCAGAGAGCCATTGTAATTCTAATCCGTCCAGGAACTTTAGACAAAAAATGGGCTCATCTTCGAAAAAGTCCAACCAAGCTAAAAACTGGTAAACACTTACCTTTCAGCTCTCCAATTCATTTGTATGCATTACTTGTGACATCCCAAAAACATGAAAACGAATCCTTTATTTTTCAGTTTTTTGCGAATATCTGCGTTATTGTTGGTCTTACAGCTATAAAATAAACGTATAAAAAAAGGAAAATCGGGAAATGCCCGAGTTTATTGATAGAACTAGTAATGTCCACCGAAAAAAGGTGTGAAACGTCAGATTGAGTTTTCTAGTTGCCGTGCCACTGCGTCCTGCGTTCTGTGTGGCCATAGCAGCTCTGCCTCCATTTTAACGTCAGTTCATGGATTAGGTCAGGTTTATATATACCTGGTATGTCTGTTTTTGCTAATGTGGTATAATAAACGTACAGTCCCAAATCGTTGCTACGCCATACCGCTGACAAGTATAACATAGTCCGCTGACACTACTGAAATTACTTGCATTATCATGGGATGGCTTTTTAGGTTTCTCTACTTTACTCCGCTGATATTCGACAAAATATGTCCATTGCAACGAGGATAAGTAGTGACAAGGAAAAAATATTGCCCAGAAGATCGGCACTACTGTGATGGAGAAGAAGATCAGTCTAAATTTCAAAGATATCAAATCCCTTACTGATGAAGTACTTTCGCTTTTAACAGTCAGAAGTCTGTCGGGGTTTCACGTGAACACCTAGCTTTGAGCCTTGATCTCACTGCAATCTTAATGCACCAACTAATAGATAAGCGACAGTCAGCGCCCTCATGAGACAGAGCATATTATATTCTGTCATAAGAGTACCAGCTTATGTCAGTCCATGCTTGACATTGGACCTACTGGTGGAAGCGAGACCTATCTAAAATCTCTGCTAATTTTTGTGGGTCACGGGATCCGGTTGATTAATCTACTCAACCCGGTGGTACTAAGTTAGCAATGTCGGCTACCCAATTGGTATGGCTTCGTGGCTTATGACTATAAGGTCATGAGTACTTCCAAAGGTATCTTCACATGTAGATATTATTGTAGTAATGGGTCTAGTTACTCCATTGGGACCTCAGATCTTATTCGCAATATCTTAAAAGATTGTATACATCTTATACAGTCAAAATACAACCTTAATAGGTGCTATCAGCGGGGATCATGCGAAGGTTAAGATATGCACTAATTCAAGACTGGAGAGGCTTAGAGATTAACACCAGTAATCCTATAGCATACAATGCATACTCGACATATAAGCACTATTAACATACATGCATGACTTTCAATTTCATCAACCTTCATATCATCGTTTCTTCGATTTCACCCCGTGCCATTGGGACTATGGTTAAGATTTTATTATTCGACTATCACGTGCACTTAGAGTCAAAAATCTCAATTTTGATGTCACTAAGGTATAGTTATCTCGCAGTGAGAGGTACCAATTCATGCATATGCTATCTTTCAATCATACCACCATACTGTTGTACCTTCGTAGGAGTTGCCAGAGCGATCACCAGTACATCAAAAACTCGAATACTCCGTTCAACAAATTCATCCATCATGCAAGCATCCTTTCCTCTCATACACCTTTTACCTTGGTAATCTTGCGCTTGGCAGTCTTCTTTTCCGCCGATTCTTTCAACAGTCAACAATAATGTCAAAGTTTGTGATAAGATGGTACCGATTGAGCCATTATTACGTATTTATATGCGATATGAATTAGCTCCATTCCGGCTGTCAACGTTCATTGAAGGGCTGCCTTCAAGGGACGTCTTCAAGCTATTGGTAGCTGAATTTGATTTTACAAAAGTTACATATATGTCATCGACGCAGGATTTCTCTTACACCTACTTTAACGAAACGATAAATGGCACAGTGAGCCAAGAAAAATTCCTTTCCAACAGTAATAATAAGTGCAGATTGATTTCGCATAATTTTAAACGTTATTTTGATTTTTGCATGTCCGCTGGTCCGTCTGTCCGTCCGTCGACATTATAACTCGAGAAGGTGTTTACTTAGAGAGATGAAATTTTGCATACGGACTTTCTGTTAAAAAAGTAAATTTAAGTTCGAAAATGGAATAAATTGGGTAACTCCTTCGTAGGGTTGCCATACAAAAATTTCGTTTATTACTGTATAATTAGACAATACCTGAGAGCATGTGGACGTAGAGGGCTGAAATTTGAAATATGGTGTTTTCATAACAACAGTAAATGAAATTTCAAAAATAGACTGAATCGGGCAACTTCTTCTAGGTGTTGCAATATACATTTTTTTATTATATATGTTTACCGTCAAAACGATCAGTCCTAGACGTTTTTATTGCACTGAGAAGTTCTTCAGGATTATGAAATCCAAGGAAATTGGTTATAATCACTTTTGCTGTACGTCGAACTGTTCTAGAAATACTTATATGCGAAAAGTCACTTCAAAAATCAAACTTGCACAGATTGATCACCATACGAAATTAATACGGGCATTCATCTAGAATATCATAAGAATTGGTTGTTGGAACATTTCTACCTTTTTTACTTGTGTTGTTGTGAAACGCACTCAAGATGATGATGCTGATGTTTTAAATATAGAATGCTACATTAACAACCTTAATCTTTTTAGTTAAGTATTCCTAATTTAGGAAGAAAAAGATTAGAACTAGATGTCATATGCAGTACCAAAAGAGTATACAAAATTTATATGGCTGAGTGCTACATCCCGGAATGGACCACAACATTTGAGATGATGTATACGTCGAGTTATTCATACTTTTTCGTATCTGAATTATTGAGGAGGTCGATTAATTGTATACAAACATGTTATGGTCCATTCCAGAATGCATTACCCATTCCACAATCTGTATACTCTGCTCTTGTATGCCATGCGACATCTAGTTCTTGTCCGATCTATGATTATACCTAACCTGACAAGTTTTTACACGGAAGACTTTCACATATTTGTAAAGTTAGAATAAGAAGATGAAAAACAGGAGCGTTAATTTTGTACATCTGAATATACTTTTTTTTATACCCGAATGTCTATAAAAATGTCAAAACGACAAGATGCTGTTCAGAAACGTCGATTTCGATCATTGCATGCATTTAAATATCCTTAAAAAATTTATATTGCGGTATCAATTCCAGATTACAGGAAAACTATTAGTGTTTATCAATAAACTTTATTCCATCTTTTATGTAGAGAGTTTCCCGCTCTTTATTTTTCATAAGTATACCGTATAGCCGTAAAACCGACAGGAATGAAGATATTAAAAGATTTTTCACATTTTATTTGGAGAGCTGAAAATATACAATTTTTTTAGCTTCGTTGGATTTTTTTCTGAAGTGAAATCCAGAAGTTCCTGGACTATTTGTTATTATATTCAAGCACATCGAGTGAATGCTATTTAGATCCAAACGCCATTTTGATATATTTTGATCTACTAAAATTACAATTACAAGAATTTTTCGATATGCTCTTTCTTTACGTATAAATTGTTTTTCTCTAAGTCTAAAACTTTCTGACATATTGAGACGCGAATTTGCCCCACATCATCACTTGTAATAAGTCTTAACGATATCTTGGTCCACATCCAAAATTTTGTTGTTTGAATCCTTTCTTAGATTTCACCCAAAATCTCAAAATCGGAAATTTTTTTGCATGTTCTATAATATAGAACGGCCCCAATTCCGGGATAAAGCGGTCCACCTGAAATTCATGACGCATTGGAAAGGAAAATTATTCTAGTTGTTCTCTGTTGTTAAGTAACTTTAGTTATTAAAGCGTAGTTAAGGGTGATAGATTTTTCGCAACAATTTTTTAACGTTAAAATATTGTAAAATGTTATTAAGTATCCTTAAAAAAAAAACACTTCGTAGTTTTTCTTAAGTCAAAACACAAATTACGACACCTTTTTGAATTTTAAAACAAAATGGTGCAATTTTTCACGTCATATGACTAAAGTTCGGAACACATGCAGAGCTTGTGGATTCACCAAGCTATTGTAAAAATGTCCATAATGGGCTTTTAAATGAGACAAGATAAAACCAAGCCGAGTAACTAGCTTTAAAGCTAGCAACAATGTCAGTTTTTTCAATGTTGGGAGTTTCACTAAAAATGTTCCATAGTCAACAGGATCTGAGAATATAAAACTTTTATTATTAAAGCGCTAAATCTTCTCATCCTCTTACTTAAGTGAGCTTTGCTTACCTTCAGCTAGTTTCTGATTTTCCCAATTACATTGACGAATTACAAATCTTTGCAGTTATATAAATAAATATTTGTCGTAGACACTTGGGGTAACTTAGCACTTCATAAAATGTTGGCAGATGGTGTTAACAGTCTGCGCTTAACGACGTTTTACACACCTTCACCGTTCACCTTTCTCTCCTAGTATACGGTTATAACGGTTGGTATTACATTATCGGGGTGAAGACCTGTACCACCACATGAAGTGACTGAAAATTTCAGACACTTAGTGTAAAAAATCGTTAACACTATTTGCTATATCTACTATATCGTTACACACTATTTGCCTACATTTCATAAACTGCTCAGTTACGTCAAGTCCTTACGACATATATAGATATATACAGAATCTAATCTACTGACGGCCTTCAGTCTTGGTTTACGAAATCTAATCTGGTAGCACGGGGTCGGAAGCCCGTGTAAAGCTTATATTTTCCACCTCAATAAGGTGAATCTCCTTTATGGGAGCAACGTGGTGGTGGTTGATGATGATCTATATCGCGGCCAGAGTGAGGTATCGGAGACGAGTATGGCATAGGCGGAAATCCTTTCTAATCTCCGTAGGTTTCGTCTTGATTGGAAGATATGCTCGACTATAGGTACGTTATGTATACTCTGATATTTGGATCTCGGTTTCGGATTGCACAAAATTAACCGGGTAGCGAGTCCCAAAAAACGGTCAGAGATGTTAGATGGATCTCGCTTCTACCAGTAAGAAAGCCACAAATGCGCTGGTTTGACTGCTACTCAACGAGGCAATAATGTCTCGTGAGGGCGCTGTGTGTCGCTTATAAATTCAAATCCGTCCGTGAAGATCGTTGTGAGATTAAGCCATCATTGGCAGGTGGCAACGTAAAACCATACTCTCAAATAAGGAGCAAACAAATTAAATGACTGCTTTCATAGGTATATTGATATTAAATTGGTGCCAATTATGAAAATCACTTAGGCTAGCATGATTTTTGGAATAGTGAATTGTAGGTAGACAAGCATATGTATGCGGTAGTAACGCGTACTAGAGGATTTTAGAAATGAAAAACATGTAAAATGTGGTAACCCAAGTAACAATTTTAGTTTTAATATAGCCTACATAACGTTGACTATACTATTTCATAAAATTTGTAATAAAGCTATATAGTCAAGCCAATACTAATATGAGCATAAAAAACCTGTTATAAAACTAAAAGGGCCCACGCTACAATATGCTGTGAGGGCCTATTGGTAAAACTATAAAAAGCCTTATTGGTTTTGTGTGGATTACTCTTCGCGATGATTTTCAGTCCTCTATAAAACCATTCATAAAATCATAAAACTTAACCTATCCCCATAACGTTATCAAAACCATCATAAAACTACTCCTCAATCCTTTTTTGAGATAAAAAGGAATTGGAAATACTATTTCAGCAAACATTTTAGACTTGAAACTTCAAAATAAAAGTGATCTTTAAATCCATAATAATAATAGAACCAAATAGATTTATATGTTCCACTTTATAATAATCTAATATGTTGAAATGTAATTCAATTTTATTTTAAGTGCAGTTTTAACAGTTTAATGTAGCAAATCTTACGGCGATTGAAAATTTACTGATTATATCACATAGGATAGCTCAAAAAATAATAACGCGTCTCAGAAATAATTAAAATTAGGAAAAGTTTAGAAATAATTGTAAAATATTTTTTTTTTATTTACACTGTATTTAATTTTGATATTATTTTAAGTACGTTCGGAATTGATAAAAAAGTTTCAAAATGATATCCCTCAGTTCTGAAATGGCTTAAATTCCTGAAAATAATTAATTTAAAAATAATTCGTTTTAAGCATAAAATGGTGATTTCACATTAAAGCCTATTTGCTACTTGTACAGCCGTAATAAAACCGTATGATCTTAGGATGGCAATTCATTCTATTGTAAATCCATTGGGTTTTAAGTGAAACCTTTCTGAGTGCTCCTACACTGATATAATGCCATTTTCTATTAAATAAAACGATTTAGTTTTGTATAAACGCAATATAAAACTTAGAGTAGGTACTTATGACACTTGGATGTTTGTATCTATATTTGCAATCGAACATAAATCTTGCTTCTGACCTTTACCATGCTTTTATACTATTTACAAGGCAAATATACCAATATGCATTGTTCGTACGAAGCATTTTTTACTAATTTGATTTCATAACAATAAATTTGTCTGACTTTAATTTAGTTGCTAATAAAACTGTTCGCCCTTTTTCAAATCTATTTGATCTCAGTTAAAACCGTTCTAGGTCTATTGAGACTCAAATAATGTGACTTGCTCTTGCATAAATCTATTTAGTTTTATATGTATCCACGATGAAACTTATTTCGACTTGTCGATTTCTTCTTGACGTCTAACCATATAATCTAATTTATAATCTATCATCCCAAAGCTGTCTCATCTCTTTAAAGCAAGATCATCACTTAACCATTTCTGTATTTTTTATGGATCATTAATTTCTAATTCACCGACACTAAGCATTTTTGGGCCTAATATTTCCAGTAAGTTAAGCTGCAGCGATAATATCTTTTATGTTACCAAAGAAGTATAGAAATATCTCGGATTTCTTAAAAGTTGTAAGAAATATTTCGCCCCATCAAATCTAGCTTAACAAATCTTATATCAGACCTAGACTGGAATACAATATTCTTGCATGTCATATGACGAAGACAATTAGAAAGACGTACTAAGTTTATACGGCGTTTGACTAAGTCTCTTAATCTTAAAATGTTTTGTGAAAGAATTTTGAAATGCATTCTTAAAACCTCTGCGTGTATAATAGTTTTATGATATATTCCTACATAGCCCAGTAGCTCTCTAGACCAAATTGTCCATTAAATTTGACTTAAAGTAGCCGCCCGTGCTTCCTAGTATAACCTTCATGAGTCTAATTTTTAAGTTAAATTAAAACTTAATACAATAGTCTTGGCGCATGTTCTAAAACCTTAATAAAATCAAGTAGTATTTAATTCCTATTTTAGTGCTTAATGGTTTTATCCTAGTTGAATTGAGGACAGCCATAAAAATTCTATAAGTGCAAATGGACTTAAATGCTAAATAATTTTATTACTACTCTCCAGGAGGTTTTCAAAACATCACAATAAAATCAATTGCTTTAGAAGACCAATTGGCATGGCATAACTTACAATCACCATAAAACTATTTAGCAACTTCAAAACCTTAATAAAACAATTATAAAACCTGAGTAAAACTAAATAGCATTTAAATTGTTACTTGGGAAGCTTAGGAATGTGAGCAATGATGTGTTCTAAAAATGGAAGAATTTGCTAATAAAGCTTGCTAAACGTTTTATCAGCTCTATAAAAAACTAAAGCCATTAAATTTACCTCCTTTCTTGTTTTTATTTCAATTGTGAAACAAAATTAGTTTCAAGAATGAAAAATTCAAAACAAATATTCTTCATTCAAATGGATTCGTCTTAGATTTCCCATCTCCAATATTAGTCCTCTGCGCAAAATGTATGTATTAGGTTCGGTCCATAGGTCAGTAGGGCAAAATCGCGTTGAGACTATTATAAAATCCAGAGTTATGTGCTCTCCTTAAGCTTCATCTAAAGTATTTTATGGATAGAGTATTCATCTCAAAATCACCCTTAATACCTTTAATATTTTTGGATTGTCATTTAGATTCTGACTGTCCATGTATTTTCAATTGCAAAAACAGAATGAAGATTTAGTGCACCTTCTAAACGCGATTTCAGCCCTTTTACAAAATATCGTGATTCCTACATAACCCCAGATGTACGTATACAGAATATTTTACCATCTGAATTTTTTCCTCCCTCGTGCAACTTGTTCAAGCAGGAGTGTACTATACATGAGCATCTCTTTCACTCTCGTTTTAACCCATAGTCCATTTTAATTCATCTTTGCTTCCTTGTCAAAGCCGTGCTTAGCATCATAGAGTATCCCCTAAAGCTGAGAATGGTTGTAAAAAATATAGACATAATTGAAGAACCGTTAAGCACTAACTAGAGAGAAGTATGTCTACTTGACTTAACCTTCCACCAAAATAAGGCTTAAAATTCCTAACGAACAAGGTTAGAAATTTTTGAACTCTCCTTATTATAGCTATCATTAAGCCATAGGTGTTGGAGTTATTTTTAGAGGGGGTGGATATATAACAGCATTGTGGCCGTAAGGTTAGAATGCCAGTAGAGAAAATATTTTATTAAACTAGTTACATTTAGATTTATTTATTATTTTTTAATGATAATATAAGTAAATATGCTTGGTACGCCCATATACAGCTATTTCTTCGCAACATCCCGTGTACATTATGATGTTGCTCTAATTAAATGTGGTGAGTGAACATTTAGTGTCATGTCAGATAATTGGAAAATAACCATAAGTCCCGGCAGTTGAGCTCCAAAATCAATTTGCAATTACTATGAAAGGAAACAGGGAAAAGCACAGGAAAACATTCCCCACAAGCCATAAAAAAATTAAAATCATAAACAAGATAGCACTTTATGTAACGCCAGATTTTACGCACATATGTAGGTAGTACGTACATATATGTATCCTTCTACTCGAACATTGTACTTTTTTTTTTACTTTTTTTTATGCCAGACGAACCATGCCTCCTTTAATTTTTGTTGTGCTTCCCCAAAAAATATTTCGGCGGCTGACTCATTGTTGTTCGAGAATGTGTCACTGTTAATTGCTTGCGTAAAATAAATTTTAATGGAATTTAATTGGCTGTATAAAAACGGTGCCCAAAAAACAGCCGAAACAATAAAAATGTTTGAAAACAATACAGGGTGATGTTTAAATTTCCACTAAATCGCAACCCGTTAAAACTTAATTGAAAAAAAAAATGAGGAAATTTTTTTTTAAAGAAATTAAAAAATAAATTGGTTTCCCTGATGAAATTGACCCAATCGTCAGACCTTATTATCGAAAATGAAATGTGGATGAATAAATATTAAAAAAAAAAATTGGACATTTACCTGCATACGTAAAAAAGGGTGGCGATTTTTAAAACCCTTACTATCTACTACATATACCTATATACATATGTATGTTATTTGTGAACATTTCCATTTCGGTTGAAGGAAACTTTCAGTGCAAAACTTGTCTCAACAATTTATGGCACCTTAATCTGTGGAGATCACTTTTAAAGCCTGAGGTAATTTAACGAAGCTTTACTTGCTTAATCCAGATGTCAGCAAGATATAAACGCTAAGAAACTTTCCAGGATTTATGTGAGTTATACCACTGCGTTGAAGTCCTTAAATCGTGTTGGTACATGCAAGTGCTTATTATACTTATACATGTAGCACTTGTGTGCATTCTGTATGCATCATGAGGGTGCACCTGAAATAATAAAGTGGCAATTTGCACTAAATGAGATTACTGGGTTTGACTAAAATATATCCTGCTAGGACTTAGTAAGAGCTTTTAAGTAGCAATCAAAATCTTCTAAGTAGCAAGTCTTGCTTAAAGTATTTTATCCTCAGGAGTGTTTTTTAAGGAAAATCGACTTTTATGCTTCGTGATTGCTTAAACTTTTTTCACACTTTGGTAATCAGTCAAAGGGAATTTGTTTCCTTTATTTCGTAGGCCGCGGTTATCCTGGGTGCTACTGGAAGAGTTAGACAATTTTGGTGATTCCGGCGATTTTAGCGATTACCTGGATTGTGCGACATACTAACATAAAGCTGACCATGTAATAACCTTCAGTGACTGGTCCCTGGAACTAGCTAGTAGTAATGGCAAATGACAGTCGAACAGAAAATTTTAACCGTTTGAAGGAAAATGACTACTCTGTAGGAACAAGTGGTATTTCTGGACTGAAACAGCTTTCCTTCGTACAGGGTCCAGTTAAGACATATGACATAAGCAAATAACGATTTTACACAATTTTGGAGGGGTTCAAACTCGAAGAAGGCCTCCAATTTAAGCTTATGAATGTAATGTCTTGGACTTCCGTTCGGGTTCAAAGAACTATAAAATTCTACCGGATAACTTGTGGCTTTATCTCATCTTTCATATATTTGTCTACTGGAAAGACTATTTATGAAAAAGCTTGAGTTAATTTCGTCAACTTTAACGTTCAATGGTGTCAGTATGGCATACCCATCTTAGTAGCGAGCTTTATTTTTGTCACTTTTTTCCAAAGCTGTGATGATTTCAGATAAGCTTAGATTTCATGGGACCATGGTGCCATATCTAGCGACATCTGACGAACATTTTTATCAAGTACTGCGCAATTAGCCTTTCAACAGATACTTGCTGCCACGTATATCTTGCAGAGATTTCTCAGAAGTGTAGTTTGGAATATTGTATTGTTTTAATGAAGTTACATAGGCATGTAAGCTCGACACTGTTCGTAATCGTAATTGTTTACCTTTACTCATGGTAAATTATTCATTCATTCGATTTTCCTTACAAAGTTGATGATCATCCAAGCTATGCGTGTTAACTTACAGTGAAATAGTGGCTTACCAAAGCTTACCACATCTACTACACATGGAACCCCACTGTTCAAGACCGGAAAATAAGGGTCCCTAGAGTTGTGAAAACAAACTACTATCAACTGTGGTACCAACTAGAACTTCTATACCGTACCAGAGAAGTTGGCACTTACCAGTTCGAGTCAGGCAATATTGAAGGAACTCTAATGCTTGAAACAGAATGCATCGCAGCCACCCTGCACCACAAGTGAGGTGATAAAGTGTCAAAAGCATAGCCACCAACATGGTGAAAACAATGGTTATTGGTGACTGCGTCAAGATGAAATTTTAACTAGTTTTGTTAATGGTACTAATAATAAATTGAGACCAAAAGATTATAATTTTTTAAATTTGTCACAACCATAATTTAATTTTCTTTGAAACTCATTATGTTCAGCATGCAAAATTTTAAAACAAGCAAAATAGTAATCAGATGTCAGATGTAAACGTTGGGTAATTGTGGTAAGTGTGGTAAGTCGACCAACTTCTGCGTCATGGCTACGACGCCGACGTTCATTGCGATCACTTAAGGCGAAGGTGGTCCAATATACGAGTCGTGTCCGGTGGGTTTTCCGCTTCTTTCGTGGCAAACGCGAGTAGGTTTTGAGCAGGACCAAATGAACGCACGAACTTAAACGTGTATATTCTATTGAGCTGTCAAAGCGACGCGATGCCTGCCGCGTTCATCGGATTTTCAACATTACTGGGATTGTCTTATATATATGTTTGCCTGCGTGGTAGCTACGTTCATTCTGTGTCAAGGCTTATGGCTGGAACAGAATGAACGGAACAATGCCGGAGTAAACACGCAGCTAACTGTCAAAAAACGCAAGAAATAAAGTGCTGCCGAACGAACGAAATTGCCGCGACTGCGTTTAACCCTTGTTAGCACAGGAGAAAAATCATCGCAATGGGCACACCCATGGTACCTGGGTACCTGATACATTTTCTTTGGAAAATTTATTATTATTACGTTCATATAATTTGTTTTTCATATTTATTGAATTTAAACATGTCTCTGACTAATAATAATCCAAAAAGGCAAATATTTTGTTAATTCTTTCTGTCCTTTATGGAGGACAGGTATAGGATGAGTAAGATTCTATGACCTACAAGAAAGGAGGTGCTCAACTTGGGCGACAATATTCTCTGATTTATTGTGTTTCGTATCTCTTCCATTCTGAGGAATGGATTATGAAAACCCGCAAAACTGCAGTCGTCACATTCAGATACGAATAAAATACCATGAATGTGTTTTTGTTGTGTTAGTGCGGCATAATACGTGAGAAGGTTTAAGTTATACCTAGGACGAAAGGTGGAGTAGATACAATGGACAAGATGCTGGCCACCTATTCTACTAAGAGAAGAACCCTGCGGTGGCCATTGGCTTTCTTCTACACTATCCTAGATGTAGCAGCGCTGGCTGCATACATTGTTTTAATGGAAAATTCAAATTCAAATTCATTTATTAAACAATTTAAGTACACAAGATGTAAATCTTAAATAGTACTTTATATAAACTAGTCAAGTAACTCGGAAATCAAAAAGAAAAGAAGAAACTAGAGAACAATGTAAAAAAAAAATAACCCAGGATGCAACAAACCAACTGAATCCCGGCGATCTTTTTTGAAAGAATTGGGGAAGCAACCTGCATTGCCGGTTATCAACATGCGCTCAGAGACACCAAATGTGTATCGAAATTTCAGCACGAGAAATGGGATCGAGAGCATTTTGGTTCATCCTATAAACATCCCAATTTCGACAACAACAGGAGTGGCAGCTCCTGTACGGGATACTTCTGGCAGTAGTTGGCAACTGCCATGTATGGATGTCATCACTAAAAAAGAGGTATCGTAAATCGCGCAAGTCATGCATAATATGAAACCGTCCAATTTGCAACGTCCATGCAGTAACACTGAGTAAATGTAGCGGATGCAACTGAAAAGTAATTTTTGCAAAATATTTTAGGAAAATAATCAATATACTAATTGATATTTTACAGATCTATCAACTCCAGCCAATCGAGTTCCAAATTAAACTTACATTCATATTTATATGTAAATTATCAATAAATACATTATTTATAAAATCATTTATTAATTTATTATTATTATTATTATTTATTATTTATTAATTTGGGCCTAGTTATGTACAATTTTCACTCAACACGTGATATTTGATACCAAATATTTATAAAGGTACCCGGGTACCATGGGTGTGCCTTTGAGGAGAAAATTTACAGCTGGCGTTTTTCATCCATTTGACTTTACATTTTTAGTAAGAAAACGCGTTAATTGTCTTAAAATTACATGATTTAGGATTAACTAGAAGATCAACTTCGTGAAATTATTTTACCATAATGAATTCGCAGAAGAAATTTCAAATAGTTACCCGGGTACCTGGATGTGCCCACAAGGGTTAATGACAATTCAATGCAATTTTCATATTTTCAATATTGTGCTTGTGGATATTTTTATATTGTTAAAACTTGTGCGAATAATAAGAGTAACATTTGAAACATCCCGCAGCTCAATAATTAATTTTAAATTACAAATTTCATTCAAAACAAACGCTACCTTTAGCTGTCAAAAATTTTCAATCCGGCACTTGCGTAAAAGTTGAAAGTTGAGCAACTTTCTTGCGTCAAATGCGGAAACAGCGTTCATTGTGTGCGCACTAATGTATTTCAAATGTATTCAACTTTTGCGTGACATTTCAATCCGGCATTGATCCGTTCATTCTGTTCCAGCGGTTACGCCACAGCCCGGTAAATAGCAGTCCATCAGAGCAAAACTCGTCAGTTGCCTCTCAGCAGCTCGATAGTACACATCTCTAGCGCAAAGACGTATCCTTGCTTCTTTTATGGTCTGAAGCTATACATTTCTCCGTCCTAATATTCGTGGTGTTCTGATTTTATCAAATGTCCTGGGATTACAACGTTGCGCATTCCCCTAAATTCTTATTATCGTACATGACCTGACATTACAATTTTATCCTTTCCCATTCAAATCTACAGACATGTATCGTGGCAGACACGGCAATTATTCTTTAATATTTTATGTATGAAAGCTTTCATATCTAACGTACCATACCATAAGTGCACAGATACGGGCCGTTTGCAAATCACATTCTCGCGGAGAATATTTTGTCTGTTCTGGTACGTGTCCGTGCGTACTTCATCTTCATCTTCTAGTAATAATGCAATTATGAAAGTTCTTCAGTACCTATACAGATTTCAAAATAACTTTAAACAATAACAAATTTCGGAATGTCCTACCACGATTGTCTTACCATAACAACTAAGAAACAAGTGTCTCTTAACAATACTCCTTAACACAATTATTGGAATTTACTAACGGAATCTTTCTCATTGCTTGCCTGCAGATGGCGTCTTTGCCACGTTGCGTGTCTGTTAATGTGAATACTTTCTAAATTACCGCGTCTGTAATGACACGTGGCTGCTGCGATACGTGTTTATCGCGACACGTGTCTGTAGATATGAATGCGCCTTTATTTTTGCAAACGGGCGTTTAATTGTCGACTATTAATTTATATTTGCAATGGCGAATGTGCCGATCGCAAATCAGCTGTCAGTGTTACCACAATGACGGTAGATGACAAAACAAGCAAATTTATCCGATTCTTAAACCTTTCCTTTGTTTTTAACTCCATTAGTTTGAGATATTTTTCTTAGTGCCGTAATAAAAACTATTTAATTTAATTGGCTCTTTCAAATAATGACGGAGCTTGGATTCTTTGTTAATTTAAGTTAATTGTTGGGCAAGGACACAAATATAAGTTCAACTCTTGAGTTTTGAATAAAGTTAAAGCAACACTTTTTTCAGACTTTTTCTAATGTTTTTTTTTCGAAGCAGGGAGACGGAAGACTCCATCCACGAAGGCCAAGGCGGCCCATTATGTTAAGTACCAGAAGCTATAAAGCTATAAAATTCGAAAATAAAAACTAGGTAAGAGGAGAAAGTGCTGAACCAAGTCAAAAAGCGAGTCGAGGTAGGATTTGAGCTTACAGCTATGGGATGGTAGTTGATTTGCCTACCAAGTGAGATACGAAGGCCATTCCTTCAGACGGGTGCATTTCCTAAACTTTGTATAATTTATTTTTCGAGATGGTAGCTGTTTCATAGGGCAAAATTTTTTTAAAATTCCCCACCTCCTTCTTTGCTTTTATACACTGTTTAACCACCTCCTTTCTCAAGTTTGACCTCTACCTTTAATGTTTTAATTTTCATGTAACACTAAACTTTTTTTTTTCGTTCTAAAATAATAATAAGTCGCCGAAAGTGCCACTGCTTTTCGCTGAAATATCTCAATATCGCTTTTTAGATGTATCTGGATATAATGAATAATACAATAGTAAATAAGTTTTAACAATAATAAAGAAAAAAAAACATTATTTTGACATTATTATTAATTTTCCTATACACACACTTCATATAAGTCTAACTGCCTTGTTTCAATTAAATTCACATGGTCATAACAAGTCATCGTTGAAACAAAAACTAAATCATACAAAGACGCACAATAAAACCTAAATTAGGAAATGGTGAGAAGTTATGGTAATAAGTACCCATGACTTGCATTCCACACTCAGATATCATACTGTGGCTTTAGTAAGGAATACCGTAATTCAGTTACCGCAACGGAGCCACACATTAAGTCAACACAATAAACTTCTCTGAAACTTTAAACTCTCTGACGTGGTACTTTTCATCACAATTAACCCTAAAGAGTGTAGTAGGTATAGTGGGGGCGAGGTGGGAACATACTATGGTTACTATTTTGGCAGAACTTTCTCCATTAGTTGGAGCTTTTTATGTGATTTAGGTGAGAGAGAGATGCTTTATTCCCAGCAAAATGCTTTTAAAATACTGTGGACAATGTGCTTATTCATATGGAAAATTCATCATTAGCTCGGTTTATTCTTTAGAGCGCTACGCTATTTTGGTGAAGTGACTATTTGTTTTCCACACAATTATTATTGTTATTAGGAAAGTGTTGACTTTTTGCTAGTCATAATAGATCTTTTATGATAACCCTGTATGATTTGCTTACAATGAACTATAATAAACTATGGAATGGTGGATGACTTATAAAATATCTTAAGCATATTTGTATGTTCATAATTTTATATTTGAAATTTTAGTAGAGGAGAGAGAGAGGTCTTATTTGCCGTAATTAACCCTATTTGCATGTAAAATAGTGCTTAATTTCGGGAAATAGGTTAACCTTATTTGCAACAATTCACCCTATTAAAAAGTACTACTACTACCATGTACTACTACAGTTTTAACTAGCTCCAATATGTAGATGTTTTCCTGATAGCTAAAGGTAGATTTTCTAAGAGCTGTACAAAAACCAGTATTTAATCCATTCCTGAATCCAATATAACCTTGCTCCTCAGTGCATTTTTCAATTTCTACAAGCTAATTTCTTTTGAGTTTAGTTGTGCTTTATTGAATTGTGCTGAGTTAAGTTTTAAACACAACGAGCGCTGAGTTAAAAGAAACTAATTCTACGACTTTCTAAGTTTAATTCGGTTTCGAAGAAATTATAAAACTGATTGTGGGATAGACGAGAAATTTTCAATCTGCATATTTTTTGGGGAGAACAATTAAAAATGAAATAAGCGAAATGCCCACCATAGGACCTGATTGCCAATTGACAGTTCGTGAAGTCTGGTTCCAATCAGAAAGCCTAGTAGGTACTTGATGATATCAAATTGGTTATTATTAGTACCTATTTGTTTTTTCTCAAAATTAGGTTTAAGAAACAAACTCTTTTTCTTCTTCTTATTGTTTTATACTTAATCTTATATACCTAGATGAAAACTAGAAACGTATCTGTGCGAGGGGGAAGATTCCGCCTGGATCATATCATCAAAATATGGCAAATTAAGATAATATGAATTTAAGCATAAATATATCTACAGAATCCCTTATTTTCATATTAATCAGTTTTTTTCTAATATTTAAGTAACCTAACTATAACCCTAAAAACAACATTTATATTTCGTCATAATTGAAACAGTCTTTACCTGAGAAACATTTCTACAAAACCCTCGAAAAATACTACCCAAGTAATGAAACGGAAACCCATATGTGTGCGTGCCAGCCTATCCATATAATGGAAAGTAGTCTTCCAGTAATTTAATAGTGAGCTCCGTACCTTTCCAAAGGCTACATTTAACACAATTGCATATATATATACAGCTCTCCGCTGAATAATAGTTTCATACAGAAAGAGTTCGCTGTAGCGTAGACAGCAGGCAGCTTTGAGGTTCATTGCTGTTCTGATGAGATCGCCCTGTTACTGCTGATCGAAACACTTTAGACACAGTACCTATACTCCCAAAAATTTCTTTATGGAATTTTTAGTCTTCTGCTTTTAGGACAGAAACTAACAGTACCTCGGTACTTGATTTTTAATTTTTTCTGCTCATATGCAGTAGGTTGAGAATTGGCTGTAGACTCGTATTTTGTACGGGTCTCGAAAAAGTAAAAAACTCATTACCACTTTCCACTTAATACTTACATACAATTACAGCTGAGAGTTTTTGTTTGGGGAATCAGAGTCATTCGGTTAAGATAAAAAAATTTAAATAATTTTGTTAAGAAATGTTTAAAAATTTGATTACGACATGAAAAATGAGATAAGAATCTTAAGAATTTCAGAAATTTTGTTTTCGATTGATTAATTTTGAGGAGCCTAACCAAGTGCTCAATAATATCAATATGAAAAAGGTCTTTAGAGGTTAGAGCGACAGTAAAGGCTGGGATAAATGTCATCGGACGTTTTTGCTTGATATAACTTTTCGTTGTCAACTAGTTAATTTCCGGAAGTTTTGTAGGAGTCCCTTATCGTACTTATATAAAAAGTGAAAAAATTAAATTTATGTTCATTTATCTAAAAATATTTCGAAGAGGTTGTTTAACTACTTATAACTGATTAAATTTGTGGAACAGCATAGCATTAATTTTGAATATTAATCAGGCTTGTGAAAAAGTTCTCAATTGACTAAAAATGGAAATGGACATCGAGAGAGCTTTTAAAACGGTGAATATAAATATTCTCATGGAGAAATTGATTAAGTACGGAGTGAAAGGAAGGGGAGCGAATTGATTGCGGTCATTTTTAACGAACAGATCACAGAGACCTAAAGTAAACGGAGTTATGCCTTAGAAGTACCACAAGGTTCTATCATGGGAGCATTTCTGTTTCTTATTTATATTATTCATATTAGTAATATTCTAGACCAGTGTACATTAAAATTCTTTACAGATGATGTATTACAGGTAACGCTGTAAGTTTTGATCACTGTAGGAATTATTTGACTAGAATTAACTGTTAAGTCTACATACATAATCCGCATCCCGATGAAAAATTCTTGCCCAGTACTTGCCTCCTACAAATACAATAGATATCACAAAGTATCATGTCATTAATAAATAAAAAAACGTATAATACTTATCTAATTAAAACAAAGACGAGACCCATTCCTGCCTATAACCATCCTGTGCACCATTGTATCTAAAAACAAACAAAACACTCATTAATAATTAGAAAAAGAAACTTAATTAACAACAAACCTACCATTGCGCAAACAACGTACACGTCCCTACAATTTTTACGTTTCTTCTGTCATCAAATGACATTGTCGCAACATGACGTCAATTTGTGATGCCGCAGTCAAAGTTCAAGGGAATACAAGATTGAGAACGAGAGTTGCTAAGGCAACCCATCATGAAGCCGAAACGTAGTGGTTCCGGCTAGAAAAAGACGACGAGCCACAACAGAAGCACCTTATTCTTGGTTCAGAATCTACTCTGAACACATCCTCTACCAGAATTTAATCTGTTTCCTATCCACTGCAAATAATATAATTTTTGCTTCCATTATATAGAAATTTAATTCTGTGAAACCTTTATCCCACACCTAAGTAGGAATTTACTTCTACTGCAGAAATTTACTTCTGCTTTATTCTATCCTTTATTTAGAATGTTGTCCGTCTGCTATAGGTACAAATGGAAGATTTAAAGAGACCTCAGAGATGCAAAATACAGCAATATGGATCATTCTACGCAGGGGGCACACCGACGAAGGGGGCTGTGTAATCCCCCTGACAGAAGGTCAGTTTTTTCAACGTAATTTAAAAATATGGAATAAACTTTAATTTGTATATTATTACAATGTCCGATGATATAAAATAAAATCTCTAAAATAAAATATGAACAGTCATAATTCGGCGTGGACGTGGAGAGCCATGAGCAGGCGATTAAAGGCGACACATAGCTACTGCACCAGTATATTTCATACAGTAGAACAGCTTAGAATAAACTACTAAAAACTTAGTTTCAAAAATCTACGGAAAAATCCCAAAAGATGGACGTATTGAGTATTATACGGAGGGGAAATCGGCTAAACGTAGGTAGTTACCGCATTTATTGTTAGTTTCGCGTTAGTACATATCAAATTTTCATAACTAAATCAACGTTCCAAGTATTGCCTTTTTCGTTCCAAATGTTACGTTGCACAGAACGGCCGTAAGATCTAACAGTTCTATTTTGTTTCATCCTTCCAAAAAAGGCATAAAAAATATCCCCGGAACTAAATGTATAGTAAGATCGGGTATTGTGGAACACCCTTTATATATTTAACAATATTTTGGAAACTAAATTTGTTCGCGCTCAAAACTTTTTTCTGGCATTTATGGAAGTGTTTTACCTTAAGTTTTATTTTAAATTATTAAATTTGTTATGAATAAAAATTATATTAAAAAGTTTTTTAAAGCTCTACGAAAATTTCAATTTGAAAAAAGTGCGTTTAATGTGGTACACCACGTTCGTGTATTGTGGTATACTATACCATATTATCAGATCTCGTTTTTTATTTCCTTGTATAATGAAAAATTGAGTTTTAATTTCATGAAGCTACTGATATCTCGAAAAAAAACACATTATTCCAAGTCCAAATAATAAAGATGGCACTGTTTTTTGGGCAACAAATAATATGAGCCCAGGTAAAGTTACATTGTAAGCATTGGATCCATTCTCCTCCACTTTTATCATCGCCCCAAAATATATTACAGAAGGTGCCCTTAGTATCTTTAGATGCAGGAAAATCGGTACTAATTTCGTCTTCTGAATCATCAAATATTATGTTCGAAACAGATAGATTTTTTATTGGATGATGATAATGGTGATGATAAACCGCCTTCCAACTCCCTAGCGGTGGATGGTCTTGAAATTGTGCTCTCCTTGCGAGTGACTTTACTTCTTCGTTTCTTTTGTTCCTTAGACTTCACTTCACTCACTTTTTTCGGATTTTGTGCTCTCTTCTAGTTTCATTTTATAGGGTGATATTGTCAAGTTGGCTGCCTGAGTTTTTCTTCCTCTAATTGTAGTGCTATTTTTGGTAATTTTCGGTGGAGGAGAAATGTCCCATGGAGTGAAATTCATTTTACTTGTTACTGGGGATAGGCTCATAAGTCGATGCTAATAAAATTGACGCTGTGTGGATTTGTTTTACACATTCAGTATTTTTATCAGCTATATCAGGACTAACTGAGTATCTAGAAGTCGATGATTCTCTCTCTATCACTTGTGTACTTCGTTTGTGTTTTTGATACTATTGAATTGATTATTCATTTCTGGTAATAGCAAACCTTCTTGTATGTCATTTTTACTTTCATAAAAATTATCACCCGCTATCAATCAGATTCTGAAAATATATTTTTATTAAAAGGATAAATCCCCGTGCATTTACAGCCGCTTATAGCTATTTGTCCCGTTTGGACTTTTAAATAAGCATTTTTAAATAGCTGAGCTATATCTCCCAGGACTACCTTTCGATCACTCTCCCTGATAAAGCGCCTTATTTCCTCATTATAATATTGTTTAAGCGGCCCCTTGAAGGTTCTGTCCAATGGTTGCATTTTGTGGGATGAATGCGGAGGGAGTAAATAATAATAACATTGTGCTGACGCGCCAGGTCTATTACATCTATGTTCCTCTGGTATGGCTGGAATGTCCGTCTAAAATTAGCAGAGCTCGCTCCTGGTCTGACGGTTTTGAGAACTCCAAGAAATGAATGAAACCATTGTGTGAAAATGGGCAATTGGACCCATCCACAAATGTGAAAGGCAGCCTTGGAATCAGCGGGAGCGTTATATATGAAAATAGGATTAAAGAATAAAATTTCCACTAGCACTCATACAATTGATTACGGTAACAAGAGTACCGCGCCTCTGCAGACGTCATCGCTGCTATTTGACGCTTTTCTTTCTTTGCTAGGATTTGCGGATATTTTCTCTGACAATGGACAACCCGTTTTCATCAACGATCCATTTTCGTGACGATGGCAAATTATTGTTGGCGTAAATATCTTCAAGGATATTAAAAAATGTTTCCACATTTTATGCAGTAAATCCTTTCGCCCGATCAATGGATTTGCCCGCTGTTTGGCGAAAGCTCAGTTTGTCTCGATGTCTTCTTATAAATCCGTAAAGCCAATCTTTGCCTGCACATTTATGCAGAATTGAAAATTTTTTGGGAATGTTATTCTTTTGTGCCATCTGAAATGCCAAGGTACGTATGTCACATCTAATAAGACCCCAGAAACGAATTTCCATTTCCTGTAAATATTTTACCAGTTGTTCTTCAATTTCTTCACTAAATACTGGCCTTGGGCCTAAGCGAATTGATAGAAGTTCGTTTATGGATTTATCACTTCTCGCCATGCGTTGCAAGGTGGTATGTGGCACTTCAAATGTTTTTGCAGCCAATTGTATACCCATTTCATTATTCCTGACAGAAATGTTTGCTTTTTACATTTGAGATCTATCCCATTTTCTAACAGTAATCCCTTTCTTTGGCATTTTCCGGGTCAGTCTGTAATTTAAATCATAAATTAAATAAATGCGGCAAATGTGGAATACTATACCACTTAACCCCTCCTTCATGTATCACACATTACCCAAAAGTGTATTTTATTTAAATTTCAAACTGGGGATAAGAAATAAAAAAAATTAGGACAACTTACTTAAAAAATTCAAAAATAATCGAATAAACTTCGAAAATAGCAAGCACAGTAACTCCAGTACATGAAAATATCTGAATAAATTATTAACTTCACTAGACGAAGACAAATACTAAACTGAGCAAAAATTAGAATGAGAAGGAACATGTTTAGACAAGATTTAATTTGCTCCGCATGTAAACTAGGCGCTAGTAAGAAGAAAATTTGCGTCACATTAGGCGTTAGAGAGATATGCCACTATACCACATCACCCGATCTTACATTTATTAACGTTTACGCCAACACGATGACTATATTTTATATTATGTGACAAAAAGCAAATTTATTTCTTTTAATTTTTTTAGTTGGATGAGAATACAAAATTGCAAAATTTAGAGAAATTTAATGGCATGGGTTCAAATCACCCACTTGGAGAAATAACGCCTCAGCAGCTATCACTGATTACCCATTACGACCAAAATTGATGTTGGCTTTATTGGATTCCATATATAAGAAAAGTTGCAAATTTTAACAACAAATGGATGCTACCTGATATTGTTTCCCACATCAGAAATGTTTTAAATTTAACAAAAGTATTTATTGAGGTAAGAATATCATAGAAATTGTATTAAAATTTTCAAGTAGGAAAAAAATAGGGGGTATGCATCAGATAGGAAGGCTATTTTGTAAATTTTCTGTGAGTTTCAAACGAAGGATATAGGTCCCCATTTATAATCGCCAACAATCATAAATTTGTATGGTCTTAGAATTCTTTTTAAAATTTTGTAAAAACGGCACAAATTGCGTGAGTTGTAAATGAATGAGTTTTGCTGTTTATGAAATTTTTATTGTTAATTTGTTGAAAATAAAGGAAACACTGCTTTTATGATCCATGTCGAGACTTTTAGCAGATAAAATTGGCAATTCAATACCTTGAAAAGAAGCAGTTCTTAAGTATTAAAATAAGCACAATACGCGACTTTAGGGTTTCATTTTTCCGACCCCCTCTTTGGAGTGAGATACCTATGAAAAAAAACTAAAGTTAAATTCGAAATGGCATCAATCGGGCAACTCTGTTAAGGTCGATGCACCACTTGTTGGCACAGAGCACTAACCTGCACAAAAAGCAAAATATTTTTCTATGAAAACAATTTATGTAGATATTCACATCAACCGGCACCGACACGAAATGGAAACATCATTGCTTGTCGCTATTGGCGGCTAGAAACCAGACCGGCATTTGTCAGTTGATGGTCTATTTGCGATTAACGTGGAATCCCTTTTATAGTTTTCCGCGGAATACTTGCTTAACTGAAAGTTTCCTTTCGGTTTTATGTCGTTATGTCGGGCTCAAAAAATGCCGGTGCCAGACGACGCCTCTCTATGTTGATTCGTGCTCTACTGGTAAGTGTTCATACGGTCCCCATACAAAAATTTCGTTTTTATACCCTAGATGAAATCTATAGGGTAGGTATACGAAGTTTCCAGCTCCGTTTGTAACACCACGAAATAATGATCGTAGAGCAAAATGGATTGGACACCCACCCATAATATGAAAAGTTATTTTGATTTTTACATGTCCGTCCGTATGTCCATCTGTGCGCACGATAACTCGAGACCGCGTGTACTTAGAGAGTTGAAATTTTGTGCACAGACTTTAAAAAAAAAGGAAAATTAAGTTCGAAAATGACACAAATCGGGCAACTCCATCGTGGGGTTGCCATACAAAAATATCGTTTTCCACTGTATATTTGGACACTGCCTAAGAACGCGTCGACCTAGAGAATTGAAATTTGGTATGTCCTGTTTTTATTGTACTAGCAAATAAAATTTCCAAAATGGACTAAATCGGGCAGCTCCTTCTTGGTGTTGCCATATAAAAATTTAGTTTTTTTACGTATACTTTGAAAACAATCAGTCCAAGACATTTTCATTGCACTAAAAACTTCTTCAGAATACGAAATCCTATAAACTTGGTTATAATCATTTTTTCTGTTGTCGCACCGTTGTAGAAATATATGCCAAAAACAACTTCAAAAATTAAATTAGAATAGATCGGTGACCATACGAAATTTAATACGGGCATTCATCTAGGGTATCATAAGAATTGGTCTTAGACCAATTCTAGCTTTTTTTACTTATTCATTATATATTTTAGCACTACCTGAGACCGCGTCTATGTAGAGAGCTGAAATTTGGTACACGGTGTGCAATGGTAAAAAAAAAAAAATTGCAAAATGCACTACATCGGGAACTCCTCCTTGGTGTTGCCATAGAAAACTGTGGTTTTTCATTATATATTTGAAAACTACCTGAAAACGTATAGATGTGGAGAACCAAATTTTATACACAGCATTTTCATAAAAATTGCAAATACAGGTGCGAAAATATACCAAATCGGAGCAACTCTTGTTTGGTGTTAGGACAAAAACCTTTGGTTATTCATTATATATTTGAACACTGCGTAAGAACGCGTCGTCGCACAGAGCTGAAATTTTTTACGCAGCATATTCATAAAAATCGTAAAAAAAAACTTCGAAAATGAATTAAATCGGACCACCCATTTTTGGAGTTGCCATACAAACTTTGCGTTTTCATATCATTTCACTTTTATTTAGGGTACCTATATATAACATTTTTGGTCTTATATCAATTTTAGCTTTTTCTCTTGTTTTAATAGGTAAAGTTTGTCATTGTCATTGGTATTTATTTAAAATAATTTTGTGTTTTTGTTAATGTATTCCTTACATATTAAATACATTTATATTTTATTTGTTGTTTTAAATGAAATGTACTGCTAGTATTCAAATTATGTTTGCTTTTTTTCATTTTAATATGGAATAGAGGGAGCCTGTACAATAACAGCTATTCAAAGTAGGTACTAATCGTTTAAGAAGTCCATATGGCCTTACTTTCAGTATCTGTTTGAATTTCTCCTCGTTATGAGCTCTTAATTTACATTCCCATGATACTTGTAACAATAAGGTATGTTAAAATTTCAGCAATATTAGTAAATATATATCCAACTACTATATATAAACATCTAGCAAAATATCCCAGCCTTCTTTAGACCACAATTTAATGGGTGCAGTATTAGTTGCCACTAGATATCGGGAATGGTCCATTACGATAAATCCGACTTAAGTGGATGTGAGCACACATGTACGAAAAAAAGGCCATTCTTTCTCCACATGCCATTTTCTTTATGACAAACTTGTGATTCCCTCGAACGGCAATACACTTAAGCGTATTTCCAAAACTTTCGTCGTTTAGTACACCTCCCTCCTCCATGTGTATATACACCCACCATAGACGTGCACTTCCATGGTAAGGCGATTACGTCCATGAGGTGCAATTTACTTTGTATCGTATATAGTTGGAACTGGAAGGTTCCAAAATGTGCTGTGGTTTTGGATGTTGAATGCATCTGGCCGAAACGATAGCTAGCTTCAACGAAAATTAATACCGACATCGTCGTCGTTGTCTTTCTTCCAAATGCACCCCGTTCCCGGGCATTAGCAACGAACAGATTGGAACGACAGGTGATTCCCCGAAATGTTCTAAGCGAGACACACAAGTTCTGGAAATATATTTTCATAATATCGGCATAAAGGAAGAGTTCGGTCTATGTGTGTATGTACTACAATATGAGTTTGGGGATGAAACCGTGCTCACCAAACCACTCAAAACAAAGTTTAGGCCTCATGTTGGATTAACTTTGAAAACATTTTGTCATTTATTCTTTGTCCGTTGCCCCTTGTCGGCTGGAAAATTAAAAACAGTTTAGCTACCAAATACGGATCCATCCTTTGCCGCTAATTAATGCCCGAAGACCTTTCGTAGGTTCTTGACAAGAAATTTGTTGCCAAAAACAAAGATTCAAAGAGACAATGGACCTCTTCCTTTTTGTTGAAACATTCCGCCAGATAACAGGATAAATTGAAGCTAATTATTTCCGGTTTGTATTTGCTTACCTAACCAAACATGAGATTTCAAAGATCCATACAGCTACATAGACGTCATAGACTTCGCATCCAATACAGATGATAATATAATCGGGTGAAAGCTTTCCCGCTACCTCTCCAATACTCTGCTGCTGCAGCATCTCCTGGCACAGGATGTGTGCGTTCGTTTTACTACGGATAATGGGGTCCCATTGAGAATTTTCGAAAACAATTTCATTGTTGGCCTGATATTTACCTGAACGTCGCTGTAAGCTATGTTGAAGCCATGGCATGGCTGGATATACATAATTAGCACTTTGATATCGCTATCTTTGCATTCCGAATTGAGGAAATTGTGGAAGCTGAGACATCCGTCCACACTAATTAGCGCATAATGTGTTGATTTTGTGGCATGAAAACTTCGGCATAAAGATATCGGTTTCGCTATTTATGCGAAAATTGTTTCAACACGAGTTGAACTGCGATGGCACTTTTAAGGGGAGGTGTTAGGTTCTGTAAAGAGAGGATAATGAAAGGATGTTCCATTATAATTCTGCCATTCTGTTTCCAAGGTCTAGGTTTAACTTATATTGATTTTCTGCAGAACGGTAATTGAGGTAGAAAAAAGGAAAAAAAATCGGATAAGCATATCTCGGTAAAATGGTAAAAAATGCAAAATTTGCATATTGTCATTATTGACATGTGGAAACAGTCATCAAATACTGAACAATAAATGAGGTGAGAGACTATAGCGCTTGTCTTGATCCGATTCAGCTTCTTATGAGGAGGCCTGTCAAAGGGGGACTGACGTATGGCTGCTTTTGTGATGCTGCTTACTCCTTTTATTCCTTAAAATCGACAGGTACCCGACTGCTATAAATTTTTTTTTTTTAATATTCTTTGTATAGAGGTACCTACATACATATGTGCATGCCTTCTCTTGAAGGACTTAGGACTGTC